>CAIGRR010357544.1:0-13166 GCA_903798365.1 Fraxinus sp. 1973-6204 | reverse complement strand
TAATATAATTCTCATTGCTAGCTTAGGATACTTTTGGAGTATTTAATATAGGTCTCTTCATATACTATCTGCATTGCACACAGTATGAACTTGATAGTGGGACTCTGTCTCATGTGTGAGATTTGGGATGGCAGTTACATGTTAGTAGGGTGACTTTGAACATGAATTGACCATCTTATTTAGACCTAAGATCGAGATTATCTTTGCAATAATAAGTGATTATATGAAAAAAAATAAAAATTGAAGGAGCTCAATATCTTATTCTACTTTTCGAAGCCTACTTGAATTGAGTAATTAAGCCTGCGGGGTTTTTAATAACCTGAAGCCTATGGTTAACTTACTTGGGTTAACCGACCTAAAGCTCTTTATAGGGGTGATGTTTGTCACTTAATGAAAGGAAGCATGCACTTAAGATGAAAAAATTTATAAGAGCATTCATGTTTATTGTTGTGATATAAGATAAGTTTTTATGCTATAAGTCAATGGGAGAAAAGAGAATCNACCTAAAGCTCTTTATAGGGGTGATGTTTGTCACTTAATGAAAGGAAGCATGCACTTAAGATGAAAAAATTTATAAGAGCATTCATGTTTATTGTTGTGATATAAGATAAGTTTTTATGCTATAAGTCAATGGGAGAAAAGAGAATCTCCATAAAAATGAGTTTTCCTATGTAGGTTCTAATGTGCTTCACGGGTTTGACTTTCATAAATAGAGGAATATACTTATTAATAGTGATGTTTTGCAAGTCCTTTCTTACAAAATTAAGGTTTAGAGTCCTACTGTCAGAGGATTAGTGACACTTACTACATATGGGTCACCTATATCATTTATTCCATGGGTAATTTGAGTTGGTTTTGTGGGAAAGTTTATTGTTCATTACATATACTTATGACTGCTTACACCTATTTTATTAAGATGTTGTATATTATTCTTTATCTCTTGTCATTTTGTGACAAAAAGGGATAATAGAGAGGAAAGAAAAAAAAATTTCAAATCAAATTTTTGATTTCAGCATCATGATCATCGATTAAATTTTTGATATATATAAAAATAATTTTTTGTTTTTCATTTTATGTCTAAGGGGTCGTTGGGGTGAGACATAGATACATTTGGCTATTGGATAAACTCATTGATCATTGATTTTTATTTGACTCAAAGGCATTGTATTATTTAACTTCAGTCCTGCTAAATTAAGTTTGATGTTTTAGTGGTATCAATGTGTCTTTGGGGTATGTTGGGTTGCATTGTTCCTACGTCTTGATTTAGCATTCATATTAAACTGAATAAGTATAATTGATTCATAATTTGCCTAAGTTATATAAACTACTTGAAGTATTTTTTATATACTGTTTTCCACACATTTTACACTGGGTGTTGATTTATTTGTTTTAGAAAACAGGAGCTGATTAAACTGCAGAATTGTTCAAGTCAATTAGTTCGTCATAGGTTTTGAGTTTGTAATGTGTTTTTGATTACTGCCTTGACTTAGTTAATAGTTTTGTCACAGAATGTCAAATGGGGAGTTTGTTAGGTTCTAGTTGTTTTGTAATTGGCAATTCTTTAAACAAAAGTATTGAATTGTACTTACGTTATAAAGTCAAAGAGTAATGTGCAAATAGTTGAAAATATGGTTATTAGGTCTAGGGTTCGAGAATGGTAAAAAGGAGGAAAACAATGTGGATTTTCACTAGACTGTCGCCAAAGTTTTGCTCGAGCTACAAAAGTAGAAATATCGTCGCTGGACTGTCGTCAGGCCTTCGCTCAAGCGACAGGCTGTCGCTTGACTATCCTTGAGCTCTCGCTTGAACGGCAGGGTTATATGAGAAATTTTTATTTCGCGATTTCAAAGCTTTTTCCCTGGCCCATTCGTCACTTGACCTACCTATATAAACCAAAACTCATTTGTACAAAATTCCTAAGGTTGAACATTGAGAGAAAAAATTTATAGTGATTCCTCCATATTATATCTTTCAACATTTATCTGTGTAAGAGTTTTGGTGAGAAAAACATCGAATTCATAATCTAAATACCAAACCACTACTTTCTCTACATCTGGTCAGAGTTCTGAAGATCCAGTGAAGTTGACAGGAGTTCTTATATGGGAAGAACGGGTCATTCTTTGTTGATCCACGAGAGATAAAATGATTTCACAAAGCTAAGAGTGCTGCATGTTAGCAAATTCCACGAAGAGCTTTGGCAATAGCAGCTAAGGATTGGTGCAAGAAAGCACGGGATCTGCGAGAGCTGTAGGGAGTGCAGTTGGGAGATCAGATAGTACGAGTCGTCTAGTCTGATAGACTGTAAGTTGTTAAAATCGTTTATAGTGGATTGCCTCGCAAAATGCCCGGAGCTTTTCCTAGTTGGGTTTCTCCGTGATCATCCTGGTGTTGATTTACTGCTTCATTATTTAATGTTTATTATATACAAACTGCGGTATTTCAACTTAGGGTCAAAATGACTTGCATGATTAATCATTTGATAAGAATTAAAAAGTGACTTGTTGTTGTTTACTTCGTAAAAGATTTTAATTCCGCATTATATACCTATTCACCTCCTCCCTCTAGGTGTTGTTAGGGTTGAACTATGCGTTTTTCATGTTTGAATATTTCATATTACATATTTAATATTTTAATTAAGAATAATGAAAGGAAAACTTTTTCATTTTTTATTTTTTAGGCATTCTAGTGAAGGGAGTTAACTAACAAAAAAAAAATTATGAAAAATGTCTTCTAATTTTCAAAGGTTAGAGACGTGGTTATCCAAGAAAAGTTCAAGAATGAAAAGTTAAAATAACAACAAAAGTGGAAAATAATGCATAAAATCTGAACATAATAGATTTTTCTTTTTCTTTTTTATCTGGTACTACGGCAACGTGAAATTAGTGTTGCTAGAAAAACAGATATTATGCACTAAAACAAAAATAAAAACAAAACACAAAACACAAACCAGTAGCGTGACAAAAGGACAATTTTTATGCTTGGATTTTGATCAGCGTATCCGGGTTTCATCTTATGTAAATTCCATCTTGCTTGTGTCAATGATGGACAATTTTGAAGGAAATAAAATTCTTACCCTTTAATTGTATTTTCTTACTTTTTTGTTTAATTATTTTATTTAATAATACAAAGAATTTGTTTTACTAATTTTGTTTCTTTCACAATCGTGGAAAACGAGTTTTCTTGAACGCAATTTATTTGTATACTATTACTTCCAATATATGCAATTTTTGTATAAATTTATCCTAATACCTTTCTACTTTCAATATTTTCGTATGATATGCAAGCAAGTTTGTTTTTCCCACATATCATGATCCGTTCATTTTCTTTTCAAAATTAATCATTGCAACTTTTTTGCACTAAAGAGAAAAACTTGTCAGGTCACTATCGAAATAAAAGACAAATTACTTACCTAAATAGACCACTTTCGAATTAATAAAATACACAGCGCTCCATTCTTGGCTCCTTTCTTGGTCCACGTTTGGATAACACTGAATGTAATTTAAAATTTAAACATTAATTTTAACTATACATTTTATAAGAATTAAATGTACTACTTATTTATCCTTGCTCATTTACTTATTTATCCTTGCTCATTTCTATCTCTATTATAATTTTAATTACTTATAATTTTATCCAACCTCTCATCCTTCAGTCAAAGATGACTCTCTTTATCCTTCAAATTAATCCATCTCAAATCTCACTTCCCATCTCCTAAAAATGTCTCTTCCTAGATTTATGAAATTAGTTGTTTCAATAATCACCCAACTTATATTATGGTCACTTTTTTTTTTAACTAAACTCCAAAATATTTCATAGTGCTCATTGACGCTGACGTGACTAATGAAAATGTCACGTATCAAATTACGTTCATTAAAAAAATTACGATTCAATCAAACCATCATTTCATTATTCATCCAACTTATATTTGGTCACGGTTTACTTATCAAATTTCAGAATGCTTCACAATGATCACTTAGCGTTGAGATGTTGCATTCCATCCATCATGACAACCTACAATCGTTAAAAAATTTACAACGCAATCCTTTCGTTGCTAATGTATCGCATGAAAATACAACATGGCAAGTTACAATCGTTAAAAAAATTACAACTCATTCAAACCTTAACTCACCAAAATCATCATATGTAAAATGCAACTTCCACGACCTCATCAACTTCTTTAAAACCCAATAAAATCCTATATCCCAATTCACTCATCCTCAATATTATTGGGTTTTAAAAAAGTGGGCCTAAAAGTCGTGTTTCACAATTTTGGTGAGTTGATTATTTGACAGAGAAATAATTTTTTTTAAAAGATTGTAACTTTCCCTTTGGGATTTTCTTGTGATACATTAGCAAAAATGGTAACAAAATATGGTGATGATGGATGGATTGGAACATCTCAAGGATGAGTGACCATTGTTAATCATTTTGAAGTTTGATGAGTAACTGTGACAAAGTATAAGTTTGATGAGTAATAAAATAATAGTTTGGCAACGTGAAATTTTAGTTAGCCACATTAATGAATAAGGTAACGAACTTTTTAGGGTGATGGACGTAGTGCAATCGAGCAAAATTCAATGAACATTGTAAACTACTTTGAAGTTCGGTAAGTAATCGTGGTCATGATATAAGTTAAATGATTATTGAAATAACTGACTCAGATTTTGAAATATATGGATCCTTCTTATCTATCCTATAAAATGTTTTATGTAAGTTTGACTAAAAACGTACTTGTATTTCAAACACTTGCCAAACAAATAACAGCTTTTACTGAACTATGGATTTGGATTCATTAAAACCAAGCAAATACTTTTTTAAGTTCTAACGAATCCAACCTCCCTTAGACTCCCCTCTTTATTCCACCCCACCCTGGGGTCTCTTTCTCTTAAATAAACTCCCCTGCAGGCTCCTCTCTTCTTCAACTCTCCAAGATTTGTACTCTCTTCCAGCCCTCTGCAATGAGGAAAGATTCAATATTCCAAGATGGGGTGATGAAAAAGATCATCCTCTCCTACACCTATGTCGCCATATGGATCTTCCTTTCCTTCACTGTTATAGTCTACAACAAGTACATTCTTGATCGTAAACTCTACAACTGGCCCTTTCCCATTTCCCTGACCATGATTCACATGGCTTTCTGCTCTTCCTTGGCCTTTATAGCCGTCCGAGTGCTCAAGCTCGTCGACCCCGCTTCGCTTTCTCTCCATATCTACCTCACCTCAGTCGTCCCCATTGGTGCCCTCTATTCACTGTCCCTCTGGTTCTCAAACTCTGCTTATATTTATCTATCTGTCTCCTTTATACAGATGCTCAAGGCCCTTATGCCTGTTGCTGTCTATACGATCGGGATCCTTTTTAAAAAGGATGCTTTCGAAAGTCACACCATGGGTAACATGCTTGCCATTTCTCTAGGTGTCGCAGTTGCTGCCTATGGTGAAGCCAAGTATGATTCCTGGGGCGTTTTTCTCCAACTGGGCGCGGTTCTTTTCGAGGCTACAAGGTTGGTCATGATTCAGATTTTATTGACTTCAAAGGGGATCAATTTGGACCCAATTACTTCACTTTACTATGTTGCTCCCTGTTGCTTGGGCTTTCTTTCCATTCCCTGGTTTATAGTGGAGTACCCTGTGCTGAAGCAGAATTCGGGCTTTCATTTTGATTTCGTTATTTTTGGGACTAATTCACTATGTGCTTTTGCATTGAACTTGGCTGTATTCTTGTTGGTTGGAAAGACATCAGCTTTGACCATGAATGTGGCTGGAGTGGTGAAGGATTGGCTGCTGATTGCGTTTTCATGGTCAGTCATTAAGGATACCGTGACTCCTGTCAACTTGTTCGGGTACGGGTTGGCATTTTTAGGTGTTGCCTATTATAATCACTTGAAATTGCTGGCTTTGAAGGAGAAAGAGGCGCAGACAGCAGATGAGGAGGCTGGAAAATTGTTGGAAGAAAGAGAAGAAGATGGAATGGAGAAGAAGGGAGATGCTTACGTGTAATTGAAAAATTATTGAGTTAGGAAAGGTAAACGTTGGAGTTAAAATGCTAATCTAAATAAACTAAGAGCTGGGGTGGATCTGGGATTTAGATATGTTTTCTGATGAATCTGGAAATGTTATTTGATTTTGTTGTTCTTGGTTAATAATCATGATCCATGTTCGCTAAGAAGTGTAAAATTCTCATTTGCCTTGCATCACTTTTCGAAGTTTTCCTCTCCTGTTTACGAATAGAAACCTTACTTTTATTGTCTTTTTAATGAACCTTTTGAGGCTTATATGAATTGCTCATTGTTTTCGAAATTACTTGGTTTCATTTATCCCATCGTATGTCCATTTCCGTTTATCACATGGTGTTCTTGATCTTGTTTGAGATTACTTGGATGTGATAATGTTAGTTTGAACGGATGAAAATGTTGGTAAGTAGCATTTGTTGGTAAGTGAGATCAGTTGTTTTAATATTGAGAATACAAACGTATTGGTGGTTTAATTTTCTCTATGGATTGAGTGGAAAATGTTTCTTAAAGTTCTATAGGGAGCTACTTCTGTACAAGAAGACAGTGTTCTGATAAACTGAGACAAAATGATTGTCTTTGCTCAAAAGAATAACTTGTTAATGTGAAAATTGGTTGCCATGTTGTAGAATGTAGAAAATGGTTTTCAAGAAAACTCAGTGTTGACTACAAAATTACAATAAACAAATTCCTCTCACTTAATCAGAGTTTCTCCTCCTATACTCTTTGATTTTGATGTTACAGAAGCAAGAGGGGAAATTGCTATTTGGGAAGGAGATATTTGAATTTTCATACATTCCTCCTCCTAGACACGACGTGAGTACTTATAGATTTCCTTCAAAGCGTTGAAGGCAATCAAGTCATTTTAGCAAATAACAGGTGGTGGGCATTTAATGGTGGATTTATAAATAATTCTGCTATACATTCACATGTTATTCATGATCTTACGTGTCATGTATTCATTTAAACAATTACCTATGTATACTTTAATAACGGTTTTTACCAGCCCTAGGATTCGGAGGGGGATGGTTCACCCCTCTCTCCTGCGAGCTCTTCTACATTTATTTTTATTAGTTTTGCGTATTCTTAAGAATTCACCTAAAAAGGGGCGCAAGCTCATTTTAATTCAACTTTGGGGATTTATTTAATCCTATTTGAGGTACCTTAGCCGGATTATCTGTTAATTTACTATTCAACTAGGTGGTTTCTGGTAATGGAAATCTGAAATCTATATTTCTTATTTGGGGCAACGTTATATGCATATAAGAAAGAGTATTTTAGAAAGAATAGATTATCAAACACCTTAAACCGTTTCGTTTTTCTTTTATTATTCATGGTAGATTTTTTTTCTCCTCCCTTTGCATACCTTTTGCTGTCATCAACATCTGGTTCGTAAATTTCTTCTGTACGCGGTTAGTCATAGATATCGTTTTTAATATAGTGAAAGTCGACTTTGAATACCAGGTGGAACTCTTGTGTGCCTCTTATCGATTTGATAACATAATGGAATTGATCAGAAATTCCGCATCATGTGAATCCCCAGCAATTCTTTGTTTGAGTCTGTATTAATTGACATGTTTTCACTTATCAATACTATAGTATGCCAACTAGAACAATTTGATAAATTTTTTTATTTTTATTTTTATTTTTATTTTTTAGCTGGGTGAGAGTGACTGGTGAGGCTTACCCAGATAAAAGTGTCCGCATGTTAGAAATTTTGATTGTTCCAGAGTTCTGGGTATAAAATATATCTACTGTCCAACTTTTACTGATCAATTTGCTTTCCACCAAATTAATTGTGGAAACATCATTTTAAATTAACATGTCATCAATTTTAATTTCCCACTTTAACAACTATTTAATACCGTTAAATGTTCTCTCTCTCACACAAAATGATGTGTTAGTAATTAATTGAATGGATAGCAAAAGTTGGATAGGAAATCTCAACTCATAAAATAGAACCTTTGTATTGCCTAAAGTTGAAAAGTTAATGTGCTAATCCTTAATTCTGAATATTTGGAATGAGAAAATGGCACTACATTGATGAACAGATGCAAAATTGAGGTGTGAGATAAAGATACATTTGTTTTCATTTTTACGGAAATTAAAAAAATATAATTAATATAGTTGAAAATATAAATATTACTTACATTTTCCCGAATATATCTCTACATTAAATAATAGTTTAAGTAGGAGTATTTCATATTTGTTGATAATAAGACACATTAGAAAACTAAAAAATCAACTACACACTCAATAAAGGAAAGTGATCTATAATTTGGAACAAATGAAAAAGAAAATCTAGTTTATCTTTGGAAAAGAGAATATTTTTTTTTTTAAATATAATAGTCAAACCGTGAGTGAGTTTAACTCTCGCATTGTGGGGAAGCTTTGTTCAAAAGTAATGGTCATATACAACTTGGAGATGATGGTAATAAAATGGTGTTAGTCTTTCAATGGTTATATTCAACCACCATCAGTACATAAATGCTAGTGGTAGCATAAATTTATAATGTCGTGTGTCCCATTATCATATTAGTATAGAGGTGAGGTGCCTTGTAGTTGACTTTTCAAACAAGGATTGGTCATTTCTACCCAAATTAAATTCAGTCTCATCTTCTTGTTCATTGTGGATTGTTAACGGAGGCTGACCCAGTACTTGGCGAGGGGGTGCGACCGTTCTTTCTCGACTCCATCGAAACAATGGAGGTAGAACCGTAGAAGGAACAAGATGACCGGCAACTAGTGAGGTTTGCCCGTTTCTATTTTTTCTTTTCTTTTTTAGTTGGGCCTTCTTGTTTGGGCTTATTCATAGCCTTTGGGCCTTCTTTTTAATTGTCCAGGCCCAACGGCCAATCCAATCCATTTATGATATATGCTAAAACCGATTGAAGGCATAGATGAAAGGAAAAACTTACTGCCTGTTTCAAAGTTCTTCAACCCCTCATCCACGTTCCAACTTCCACCAAACGACGTCTCCACCTTCTGTTGGCTGCTGCAGCCTGCCATGCTGGACGACTTGAGTTTCAGACCTCCCGTGTTGTAGCCTACCATGCTGGGCTCCTGACCTCCATCGGAACGGTCGGAACTCGAACTGGACGACTCGGACCCGTGAGCTGTGAGTCATTCTCTTCTTCTTTTCGATTTTGGTGATTGATGATATTTTTGATTCATGAGTTACGAGTGATCGCTGAGATTGATGAATGATAATTGATAAGTGAATGAGAGATTTCATCGTTTAGTTGTCGGTGTTCATCTCTTGCTAGTTGCTATTGAGCATTCTTGATTTGTTTTGATATGGAAGCATCATATTCATATTGACCTACATAACTTATTACTTATGAATTATTAATTCATGTTCTATGAGTTAATTGGCAATTTGGCTATGAAATGAGAATTGTGAATATGTGAATATTTGAATTAGGATAAATAATTTATGTTGTATAAGTCATTGAATTATGAGTGGTAATTTATCATTTATGAATTTTGATTTGTGATTTGGGCATTTATGTTTAGGAAATTCTAGGATAAGTGAAAAAAAAAATCAATTAAGAAGATGTATTGTATTATATTTTCATATATATATAATTTTTACGTTTTGGTGCATTTACATATATATTTAATAATTTTAAATATTATTTAATTAAATATTAATAAACAACCTCGCTATTACGATCGTCGATTGTCTGATCAACAGTCGGTCCGCCCTAACTAAAATTAGGTTTTGGATTTGCCACTGATTGTTAACTCCATAAATTTTAGATTTCAAATCTCAAAAGTGGACACCAACATTTTTTAATTAATGGTGGCAGTTCGTTTCTTCCTACCTAACCCTGAAATTGACTACTAATCATAGTGGGATACTAGTGAGGTTTGGCAACAATACATTCCAAATCCCCTTTCTTTTGACTAATTCATTACTTTGGAGAACCTGAATAAGAAGAATTTTGAAATGGCAAGGCACCGAAAACAAATAGATGTTAACATTGGATGTGTTTGACACATTGAATTGATCCAAATGTAAATGAAAAAAAGGTTGGTGTGCATTGAACAGATGACAATCCATATCCTAATTTGAACAAAAATTTCTGGCTCAAATTGTTCCAACTAGTGATGCTGTGAGGAGGATAAGTATCCAATTATTCCCTAGCCGAATCTCTCAAAGTGTAAGGAAAAAGTCTCAGCTAACTTACTTTACTTGAAACCCTTGGATATTCTATTGCTACACGTGTAGAAATCTTGATATATGAGCATTAGGACAGTAGCCCTCACAAAGAATTGTAGTGCATTCTGGAACATATTGATCACATTCGTCTCAATTGAAAATTTGCCTGATCAAATGCTGGATACACGATATTGGATTGGCTTTTCACTACCGGTGGAACCATATACTCTCCCATCAACATAGCATTCTCATTCTCTGCCGCCGCAATTGAATGTGCTGCTTCTTCATTCATCCCGATGGCAATTTGATTTTATTTTTGTTCTGCCATGAGCTCCGCTTGCTTTTTTGGTATGTTTCTAATTGTTCTCTTCTTGTTGACCTGAATGTTCGTTCAATTTCTGGATCAAATTGAGCAAGACCTCCGTATCTCGAATTTTGGGTACAAAGTCCTGAAAAGGAAATAAAATATAAAATACTGTAATATTTTTCTAATAAATGAAACTAAATAAATAAGCAATAAAAAATTCAAATTAACGATAAACTTAATTAAAATTAATTAAATACAATAGTCCTCCACAACGGCGCCAAAATTTGATCGTTTGATTTTTCGCAAGTGAACGAGATCTTAAACAATAGTAGTGTGCAGTGTTGAACCTACGAGTAGTAAGTATTCAATCGAGTTCAGATTAATAGAAACCTTAATCAAATAGCAAATGGATTTTGAGTTTTCTATACTAATATCTAAATTATTGATTAAACTATAAAGCAATTTAATTGGTTTGATTTCAAATATGTAAAAGTATTGCTAAAATGTTAAATCTTTCTTGTTAATTCATTTTTAGCATAAAATGACAATTTATAATCATTCTTGTTGGTTAGTGTCCCTAATTTAATTGAAAACATGTCTCGATAGTTATCAAATATATTCCCCTCGTGTAACCCTCTTATATGTCGATGAAAAATACAAACATGATAAATGCATTCAACGCTCTAAAACATCGATGGAAACCATGTAAAGTCCTCTATCGAACTTTACAATGTCTATTATTTTTTGCTAAAAAATTATTATCTCTATCGATGATAACAAATTCCAATAAATTATCTCAATTAGTAGCTAATTAATTAAAAAGTCGGTGAAAACAATATTAAATATCCAAGAAAATAAACATACTAGTCGCCAAAATAATTAATTAATATTAAAAATTTCAAAACAATGGTTCATCTCATTCTAGTAATGTATGAAACTAGCCTAACATATCGAAATTACAAAAAATCATATTTAAGTGAAATGAAATAACCCGAATTTTTGATAAATTGAGAAGATGAAGATGAATCTTGAAATTTTGAATCTCTTCAATAGTTTCTTGATGAATCTCCACTTGCGCATTCTCTTCTTTACCCAAAAATCAATATCCTAACAATGTATAAAACTAGTCAGCATATCGAAATTACAAGAAATCATATTTAAGTGAAAAGACATAACCCGAATTTTTGATAAATTGAGAAGATGAAGATGAATCTTGAAATTTTGAATCTCTTCAATAGTTTCTTGATGAATCTCCACTTGCGCATTCTCTTCTTTACCCAAAAATCAAGTTTGAATCTTCACTTGATTGAATCATTGCACGTCTCATTCAATTCTCTCATAAAAAGTAAAAACTATGAATTTTCCTTCTTTGATGATAATAATTGATTAATATTGGAGTATGAGATATATAGTAAAGGTCTCTAATATGTATTCTGTTGTTAGGTAATTGTAATAGGAGAAAATTGGTTGAAAATCACATTTAAATTGGTTTTCAAAAGAGTTCCATTCAAATAAGGAAAATTGCCTTCGCACGAGGATTTTTTGTCTTCGCATATCAGCCAGTATTTTAGACATAACATTCTCTCCCGATATTAGATTGAGACGATTCAAAGTTCTTTAAAAAGCTAGATCAAAGGGGTACAACTTTTTTAGAAATATACTCTTTTCAATTCGGACGTTGACTATGCCAAAAATGGGTCCAGTATTCGGGTAAAAATCTAGAATATAACTTGCGCGATTGAAAATTGATTTTAATAATATTTTAATCATATTCCATTCACTTTTGAGTTCTAATTCCATACAATTGTCTCCTAACAAGTTTCAAAGTATCTTCTTGTGTCCGAATCAACTATGGAATATTTACAATTTGGTATTCAAACTTTGAATTTTGCCATTTTCACCAATTTTCACTTCTTTCTTTCGATTCCTCATTCAAGCATTGAGTTTTACCTATATAACATAAAATACAATAAGGATATATTATGTCAGAAGAACTATCAAATATCGCTATTTTAGGCACCAGATAAATCAGTCTCTTCCTATCTTTGAATTTTAAGCAATGCGTGACTTTCTCGACTGACTAAAATTATTACTACTCATTCTATTTAGTCAAAAGTCAAAAGTGGCATTGTCAAAGTCATAGTCAAATAGGACTTATATGAAGCAAATTATTTAGTGGGGGTTTATTTTGGCAATTGACAACAATTGAGAGTTTAAGTTGGATTAAATTGGAAGTTAGGGACTTACTTATTTAATTTTGGAAGTAAAGGACTTAATGTCATTTTGTTTGATGGATGAGGGACCTCTTGTGCTATTACTCCAATTATTTAGCCATTAAAAACCCACTTTCCATTCATTTCACACACAAACACGATGGAAGACAAGAAAACCGAGAAAAAGAAGAAAAGAAGGGAAAAAAGAGAGGAAAAATAAAGGAAAAAGGAGAACGAGGAAAAATGGAGGAAACTACCAACGAAATTAGAGTTTGGGCTCTCAATTTCTTCTTCTGTTTTAAGGTAAATTCGAAATATATTTTGGTTGGATTTTGTGGTGAAATTTTAGGGTTTTTAATTTATAGCTTATACTTGAAACATATGATGAGAAAACTGTTTATTTAAGTATTTTGAGCTATTTATTCCAGTAGATTGGAAGAAATGAAATTTGGATATTTAGGGTTTTGACATATG
>CAIGRR010357541.1:0-11660 GCA_903798365.1 Fraxinus sp. 1973-6204 | reverse complement strand
TCTTAGATTATCTACAAAATCACAAAAAGGTTTAAAGTATTCTAATAGGAATAATAGACTTTCCAAGAGGATTATGAATTGTGTATCTTTTATGCATTACTTGGTTTGTATGTATCTGTTGAGAGAGAAAAAACAGATAAGTGGAAAAATAAGAGATCAACAGAAGATCTACTTGTACAAGATGTAACTCTCCTAGCTTCTCTAGTGATTCTAATATGAGGATTGTTGTGTTTTGCCTAGGAGAATTTAGATTTGGGTAATTGCATGCATCTTTTTATAATATGGGGATTGTATAAGGTTTTTATTCTTACAAGTGAACAAAAGCTAAATGCTTCTTTCAAAATCAAGAAAATAATAAATTAGAAAGAACGGATTTCATTCAAAAGCTTTACTCCACTTAGCTATCTCAGCTTTCAAAAGTATGCTTGTTTTCTATGTGCATTCTCCATCCATACCAGAATAGATGATTTACAAAAAAGGGACGAATTCATAACAAAACTGTAAACATATGAACTTGGGTACTTATTGAATCCAATCCGGAAGATTCTATAGAGATCAACTGATAGACATCTACTGCATATTACTTTTGAGGAGAAATTAACTTATTTTCTTCCGAATCGTGCTTCATGGAAGCATCTCCACCCATCAATTCCTGAAAGCCTTCAACCTTCACAGGTTGAGCCCTAACCATTCCAGTGTTCCTGCTTAATGCAATAAATATTAGATACATATAAAAATGCATATTCATCAATCAAATTCACTTCATATGACCCCGAAAGTACTAACAATAAGAGAAAAAAGTAAGAATCAAATCTAATTCATAGATTTCCTTACGGGGACTGGATTTGTGGAATTTGAAGAGAATTCATAGGCCTAAACGCATTGTTGGCTTGAGCACGGAGAGTAGATATTGCGGCAAGTTCTTGCTGCCTCGACTGATGCACTTAGGGGTTTCTGGCATTCATTGCTGTGAAGGCATTATTATCCAATGGAAAATTAGAAGGATTCTCCATCTTCACTTGGACCATAGGTCTGTCATTTTCTATATTCATATTCGAATTCATGGAAGGACGAGCTGTCTACTGTTGTTGTCTTCTCAACCTCTCACACTGCTGCTGTTGTTGAAAAGCTAGATACTGGGCATTATTCATTTGCTACATCTGTGCCTTCATTTGTCTTGGAATCTGAATTATAACAGAAGCAAATTCACATAAACATCATATTCAACAAAAATACTTTACGTCAATCCCGTTTTACATGTGACAGAAGTTTTCTCCTACATCCTATTGTGCACAATTCACTAATCAAGTGGGGGATGGACACCCTGGCATGACTATCATGTCTCATGGAATGAACAGGTAACCTAGAATCTGATCCTACATTGAATCAACGTGTAAGGTCCATTTCCCTTCAAATATTAGTTAAAGCATAAAAAGATGCATCAATAATATTCTTTCAACATAAACAAATTCTGACGCAACTATACCACCTGACCCTTGAACAACCACCATCCAGAACTCATATTCATGGTTAAAAACCAAAAATAAAGCTTATTTAAGCAAAAATAATCGAGGAGTACCACAAAAACTACTAATTCATAATCATATCAAACATGCTAAAATTTCTTTAGGTATGGACTCACTCAAAACATCAAATCGCATGACAAAATCAAATCTCAAATCTTTCAAAAATAAGGAGAGAACAATTTAAAACTTGCCTTCCTGCAGGACAGGTCAGGGGCAAAGTTGGGGATGGTGGTGGCCTATGAACAATGGAGACAGATGAAGTGGAAGAGGAAAGTATGTAAATTTGAACGATTAGGGGGGAGCCAATATGAAAATGTTGACAGCCAAACACTGTAATGGGGGAAATTGGAATGGTTATTATGCGTGGAAGGGGAAAGAGGTAGCTGTGGGTAAGAAGGGCTGGAAGAATGGAGAAGGTGAAGAAGATCTAGTTTGGAAGTGCAGAGCAACAGTTGTGAGGGGATAGTGCAGTAGCAGCAGTGACTTGCCTAGAAGAGAGGGAGTGGGAGATGAGCCTTCTTTTATTTCCATTTTCCTCCAAAAATAGACTTTCCTTTGTTGAGAGAGGAGAAAGAGGATTCTAGGAATTAGTTGAAAAAGATTCTCCTGGTTCCAAGAATTAACATTCTCTTCTAGAGAACAAGATTTCCTGGAAAAGCCATTTTATCCAGGCAATTCTGAGTGAAACTGGGTTTTACTTATTGAACAGATTATTTGGTCTGTAAAATGCTGAACTGAGTACAGTACATCACGAAAACTTGAACTAGAGCTACAGAAATATACATTACAAATAGCAAGCTAAGAGAAAAATAAAATTATATACTTGCTGAGACTGCTGAATGGGAGCTTGATGCTGTGTTTGCAACTGTAACTGCATTCCTGGTACTCGGGCATGACTTTTGTTAAGATTTGTGAAAATGTGTGCTTCTCAAAACACTATTAAATTGGTGCTATTTATGGAAGTTGCTTCAACCGATTATTTGGATTGTGGATGGCACACGTGGCAACCTCCAAATGGTCCATTGGGTGTGCCACGGATTGTACTAGTTGAGGAATGATGATAACCGTCTGATCAAATGGATGGCTAAGGTCTATTCTTGATAAAACCATTTTTTGGATTTACTAGGTTTTGAGGTTACTGGAGCGTCACTTTTGGTTTTGACCGGACTCTTCTGTTTTCTCTCTAGACTCTTCGTTCTTTGATGATTTTTTTTTTCTTCTTCTTGATGCTAAAATCCTTCTCTGTATCTCTGTTTTGGTGATTAATCATGTGAGATTAGTCTTGCTACAGTAACTCTAGGCTGTTTGTAGTCTTTTTTGTTCTAAGGTTTTGTTTGGGACGGTTAAAGGTTGACTATAGTGGAGGGTTTCTGTATTGGTTTTGTAGATCCATAAGGATCGATCGATGATCAATCCTATGTTTCTGAGTGGTTTGATGTACACTAGACTCTCTGTTGGAAGACTATTTTGCACTAGTGGAACGGGCTACAGTCTCTGAGCCCCCCAGACTAGGCCTTTGGCTGAACTGGGTCAAGAACTTGATTTCTTACGTTTTTACTTTGAATATTTATCTTATGCTTGTGTTATGCTTCAAATTTTTCATCATCTTATTTCATTAAAATCCTTACAAATTGGTATAAGAGCTCTTAGGGTTTTTGAGAGTTTTTCCTTTGGGTAATTTTTGGGGATATATCGTTTTCTTTAAATCTGTTAAAAGTGATTACTGACTAATTTTCCTTTGTGGTGATATTAGTAATCGGCTTTGTGGCGGTACGCCAACTGAATTGATCTTTGGTGATTGAGTGGATTCTTGGTTCCTAATTAGTGTTCTTGCGGGTCTTCTTTACTGTTTATCAAGAGTATTTCGGTGAGACCTTTCCATATCTCTAGCAAGTTGTTTTTTAAATTGGTGTGAATGATAGATGTTATATATATGAAACATTGTCTTTGCATAGAAATTGTGTTCAACTTGAATATATGTTTATCTTGGTTAGCATGATGTACCTTTAAGATTCTTGACTATATTGTCCAATTCTTGAATATTATTGTTATCTCTGTGTTAATCATTGATCTTTGCTTAAGTTTCTACATCATTGTAACTGGTTTTTTAAATTTAAATTTTTTGAAAAACCTTTTTTGTTTGATAGTTAATCTGCAATTTAAGATCATACTATATCCATGAGTACAAGCTACCCTTTTACGGAATCTTTAATAGGTTCGAAGGTCGAAATATCACAATTCGATGGAAAGGTGGATTACTCAATATGGAAGCAGAAAATGAGGGCCATTCTGGACCAACAAAGGGTTGCTAAAGCCCTTGATGATCCTGATACTTTTTCTGATGAACTTAAAGCTAAACTTGATGAAATTAAAGATATGGATGAAATTGCATATAGTTCAATAATCTTGCACTTATCTGATAATATTGTTAGTCAAGTAGATGAAGCTAAATATGCTAGAGATTTATGGACTGCACTTGACACCATGTTTCTAACTAAAACTTTGCCATGTAAAATTTATCTTTTGGAAAAACTGTTTAATTTCATAATGGATCTTGGAAAGGATTTAGAAGTGAACTTGAGTGACTTAGCATTGTTGTTAAGAGTCTGGCACACAATGATAAAAAGTTTGATGATGAAGACCTTGTTGTGATTTTATTGAATTCTTTGCCCGAGTCCCATAAAGATGTCAGGAATGCTATAAAATACTCAAAGGATAACTTGACACAAACTATAGTGAGAGCTAGAGAGTTAGAAGTTAGGAAGGAACATCAATCTAATTCTAGAGAGGAAAGTATGTTTGTTAGGGGAAGAACTGAAAAGAGATAAACTGTTTTTAACAGAGAAGAATAAAAAGAAAATCAAATGGAAGATCAAAATCTAAAGACAAGAGTAATAAAAAGTGCTATCACTGTGAAGAATTAGGCCACTTTAAAATGGATTGCTTTGACTGAAAAAAGAAACAAAAGGATCAAAGCAATGGAGAACTGAATAATACTACTGTAGGATCTGAATTAGATAGCCTACATGTGATGAATGTAACAAGTGATGAAACTAATAAGGACTGGATATTAGATTTAGGATGTACCTTTCACATGAGTCCTATAAAATCTTGATTTTATAACTACAAGGATATAGAACCTAGGAGGGTTTATATGGGTGATAATAATTCTCAGACTGTTATTGGAATTGGTGACATTGCCATTAAAATGCATGATGGCATTGTTAGACCAATCAGGAATGTCAGATATGTCCCTAATCTTAAAAGAAACCATATCTCATTAGGGATTCTTGAAGATGAAAGACATGTTTTCAAATCTGACAATCGGGTTCTGAAAATTATAAGAGGATCCCTAATTGTCATGAAAGGGCCAAAGAAAAATAGATTGTATTACCTTGAAGGCAATACAATCCCTGTTGCTGATTCTAGTATATTATCTATTACTGAAGATAAATCTGAACTATGGCATAGTAGGATAGGTCATATTGGTAACAAAGGCTTAAAGTATCTAAGTGACCAGAAGCCACTTGGAAATGATGAAGTTGAACCTTTAAGTTTTTGTGAAACCTGTGTGTTGGGAAAATCTCACAGAGTGAGCTTTCAAACTAGTTCCCATAGTACAAATAGACCATTAGACTATGTTCATGTTGACATATGGGGGCCTGAAAACATCTTACCTTTGGAGGAAATAATTATTTCTTGTCTCTTGTAGATGATTATTCAAGAAATGTTTGGGTTTATCCTTTTAAAGGCTAAATCTAAAACTTTTCAGAAGTTTAGGACTTGGCTTAAGTTGGTAGAGAACCAATTAGATAAAAAGTTAAGAACTCTAAGATCTGATAATGGGCTTGAGTTTTGTAACTTTGAATTTGACAATTATTGCAAGCAAAATGGAATCATGAGACATAGAACAGTCAGATTAACACCCCAACAAAATGGGGTTACTGAGAGGATGAATATGACCATTATGAACAAGGTTAGATGTATGTTAATTAGCTCTGGTCTAGCCAAAGGTTTCTGGGCAGAAGTAGTTTCTATTGCATCTTATTTGATCAATAGATCTCCATCCAGTTCTGTGGACTTCAAAACTTCACAAGAACTGTGGACTGGGAAACCACCAAATCTAATATACATAAGGGTTTTTGGATATGCAGCTTATGTACATCAAACTAAGGGAAAACTAGAGCCTAGAGCCATGAAGTGTATGATGTAAGGTTATCCTGAAGGGGTAAAAAGCGGTTGGGTGTGCAGGACATTAAGATTATTAATAGTAGAGATGTAGTCTTTAATGAATCTGAAATGCCATGCCTAAAACATGAAACTAAAAATGTTGTTGAATCTGAAAATGGTAAGAGTGCTCTGAGGGAGGTGAATTTAACCAAATTTAACGTTCTCAACCTGTAGAAACTAGGAATAACACTCGTTTGGCTTAACAACATGAACCTTCTGGTTGGATGAACCTTAGAGTGAACTAAAATTGTTGAGCCTACTCTTCCTACTAATAGTACCTCTATTCAAGATTACTAACTTACAAGAGATAGAGAAAGGAGGGAAATAAGACCTAACCTTAGATATGAATCTCAGAATTTGACTGATTTTACCTTAGTTTCAAGTGAAGCCATTGAACGTTCTGAACCTAATTCTTTTAAAGAAGCTGTGAATGGTTCTAAATCTGAAAATTGGAAAAGGGCTATGGAAGAAGAGATGCAATCTTTAACTGAGAATAAAACTTGGAAGTTNGACTGATTTTACCTTAGTTTCAAGTGAAGCCATTGAACGTTCTGAACCTAATTCTTTTAAAGAAGCTGTGAATGGTTCTAAATCTGAAAATTGGAAAAAGGCTATGGAAGAAGAGATGCAATCTTTAACTGAGAATAAAACTTGGAAGTTGGTTAATAAACCTAAGGATCATAGGATAGTTCAATGTAAATGGATTTACAAAATTAAAGAATGAACTAATCCTAATGATCCCCCTAGGTATAAGGCCATATTGGTGGCCAAGGGGTTTACTCAAAAAGAGGTGGTTAATTACAATGAGGTATTCTCTTCTGTGATTGAATATAAAACTATCAGACTGATCTTAGCATTAGTTGTTCAATTCAATTGGGAATTCGAACAATTTGATGTTAAGACTGCATTCCTACATGGGGAATTGGAAGAGAATATCTACATGAGTCGGCCTCAAGGTTTTGAGGTGAAGGGTAAAGTTGATTTAGTGTGCAAATTGGAAAGATCATTGTATGGACTTAAACAAAGTCCTTGACAATGGTACAAAATGTTTGATGACTATGTACTCAAGATATGTTTTAAAAGGAGTGATTATGATGCTTGCTTGTACTATAACAACTCAAAGAAAAGTTGTGAGGTTTATTTACTTCTCTATGTAGATGACATGTTTTTAGCCAGTTCAAGCAAATCTGAAATCATAAGAATGAAAGATCTTTTAAAATTTGAGTTTGACATGAAAGATTTAGAGAATGCCAAAAAGATTTTGGGAATGGTTATAAAAAGAGATAGGCTCGAAAACAGGTTAACTGTTTCTTAGGAAGCCTATCTGAACAAAGTTGTAACTAAATTTGGAATGAAAGAATCAAAATCTGTAAATATTGCTATGTTTGTGGAAAATCGGGCCACTATGCAAGAGATTGTAGGCACAAAAAGCAACAAAAGGAGGGACAAGTGAATTATGTTGATGAGATTGTCACTATGGTGAGCGAATGGTATGCTAACAAGAGGAGGTAATATATATTTCATTACATTCATTGATAATTGTTCTAGATATACTTATGTTTATCTTTTTAAACATAAAGATGAAGCATTTAGTGCATTTAAGGTATATAAAACAGAAGTTGAAAATCAATAAGGAAACAAAATGGTCTAGCGGAAAGAAAGAATAGGACATTCTTAGAAATGATAAATGCTATGTTATTAAATTTCGAATTATCATTTAACTTGTGGGGTGAATCCTTACTTAGTGCTTGTCATATAGTAAATAGGATTCTTTTGAAATAATATAAGGTTTCTCCATATGAAACATGGAAATGAAGAAAATGGTGTCTTGCTTATTGCAAGAACATGGATCCTAATAAAATTAAATTAGGTCCTAGAAATATTAAATGTGCCTTTGTGGGATATGCTTTAAATAGCAAAGCCTATAGGTTATTAAACTTAGAATCAATGTTATAACAGAATAAGGGATGTGGAGTTTTTCGAGAATGCATTGGTAACTAGAAATTCTCAAAATAAAACTAATGTAGACATTCCGATTTCTAAAGAATTACAAGAAGAGACATCTACAAGAGATGTTGAAAGTGAACCTCGAAAAAGTAAAAGAACTAGAAAAAGCAAAAGTCTAGGATCGGATTAAATAGATTCTCAACTTATTTCTTTCTACTTAGTAAAGGGAGATTGGAAATAGGAAGAATGTTTTAAGCACAATTCATTTTGTTCTTCAAGTCGAAAGTGATTTTAAAACTTATAAGGAAGCAATGTCTTCTAGAGATTGCAAATTGATAAGTGTAGTTTTTATATTTATTCGAGGCCCTAAATTATGATATTTTATTATTTTTTTGAATAAAATTCTACCTAATTTATGTTAAATTGTACTTTGTTGGTAAAACCTTTTGTTTATTAAAGAATTGAAAAAAAGAATGCAAAATAGCAAAAAAATGGTAAGACTTAAAGTACGAGGACTAAAAGAAAAATATAGCATTAATTGGCTTGCACTGGGAATCAAATTCAATTGGCATTAAAGTATTGTTGGATTGATTAAAAAGGGTGGCGGTGAAGGAGTCAAAGAGGATTGAATTTCTTTTTCTTTTGATCTCCTAAAAAAACGACAACTGAGATTATATTTATACAAAGCCGAAAGAATTCAAAAAGGAGGAGAAAATCCACGGGAAAAAGAAAGAAAGGATTGTTGTTTTATATATATAAACACACATATACACGAATAGAGGGGAGCCAAAAATTGAAGAAAAGAGGAAGTTGGCACAATTATTAAAGAGACAGACGGCAGCATTGAAAAGAAAGAGCAAAAAGCCAGATTCACGTAGAAAAAGAGGAGACGCACAGGAAGTCGGTAGTTGGAGGAAACAGGAAGCGAAATTGGATTGGATATATATATATATATATATATATATATATATATACGGATTTGATCTCCTAAGCACCGTACTTAGTTTATGCTAAGCACCATGCTTTGGTGGCAAAACAACTATCCACTAATGTAGTGTGCCACCTAAACACGGTGCTTAGCATAAACTAAACACGGTGCTTAGGAGATCATTACTCTACACACACACACACACACAGAGAGAGAGAGAGCAATAATTTGGAAAATCATTCACGTTTCGTCAAATTTTTCGTGTTTTTTTTTTCACTTTTGCGTATTTAAATTCAACATTATGAATGGCTAAATATTTTTATATTAGGATTGATGATATAATTTAGGTTTTTATTATATGTTTAATTTCAAGATTTTCATGTTATTTTAATACTTGTTAATTAATTATTGTGTGTTTAATATTTTAATTGTCTGGGCAACAATTAATTGATTTAGGGAATAATATTGAGACCGAGAGGTGATATATAATTCTATGACATAGACATTATAAGAGGTCGAGAGATNCTTGTTAATTAATTATTGTGTGTTTAATATTTTAATTGTCTGGGCAACAATTAATTGATTTAGGGATAATACTGAGACCGAGAGGTGATGTATAATTCTAACTCGTACAATAATTGATATAGACATTATAAAAGATCGATAAATAATTATAAGTTATGCGATCTTTGTTGAATTCCTATAAATTAATGCGTTCGTATGTGTGTGAGTTTATATAGAGATATAGTAAGTTCAGACATATGAATAGAATTAGTGTTACCTGAGAAAGATCACTAAATACAATAGGTTAATTCGATCATTGGCACGCATGAAAAATGGTTCAATAAATTGGAATTAAATATATGATAAATAATCTAAGTGAAATCGAAAATTCTAACTACTTCATCACATAATCTTATCTACATTTTAATTTGAGTGCGTCATTTTATTAAATAGTTAGTTATTTTATGTCTTAGAATTTTGTTTAGAAAACAAAATTTGATTTGATTATTAGTTACAATTTAAATTTAAATTTAAACTATATTAATTTAAAACTTTAAAGCACATAATAGTCTATGTGAGACGATATTCAGACTTAATAAATTCACTTTATTTTTTGTCATGATCCGTACACTTGCGAAATTTCACGAACAAATTTTTGACGTCGTTGTCGAGAACTAATTTATTTGCTTTAAATTTTTACTTATATAAAGGTTTCCACAATGTTCGAACATCTTTTACCTGAAATAAAATGTTATACACGGTAAGAATCACACAATAAATGGTTGATATGGTCAATAGTTGAGTTAAGGAAAGATTTTCTAATATAATATTATTTCTTTTAATTATTTAACCAATCAACTTTGTCCAAGATGATAAGTAAATATTCCTGAATATGCTGCTTTTAAGGTAAGTAAGAGTTTCAACTTTTTAGGCTTTAGAAACCCTAAAAAAATCGCAGCCAGACTTTTGCAAACCCAAAGCATCCAGTCGGTCAACATTGACTGGTTTACCTATCTATGGACTTCACTGTTGCACATATTTTTTGTTCGACCATGCTTCGACATTAAAAATCATTCTAACGTAAGCAAACCAATAAATAAAGATACGTAAAAATATACCATGTATTTTACTTACACTTAAAATTTAGGTTTCTGTGTAATTTTCTCTTATGTTTATTATGTTCTTAATTTTTACCTGTGTTCTACAAATAGGGAACCGGCTTGAAATCTGGTCTGGTCACATGTGTAAAATCAGATGAGAAACAATCGGTGTAAATTCGGGCAACCATCCAATTTAATTGAAAAATTGGTGACTGGTTACGATTTTCATGGTTCAATGGGTCAAGTGTTTCGAACGAAAAAAATTATGAATAGCAAAATAAATACAATAAAATTTTTCAATGTCGTATCTCTGATCATTCCCACCGTTTCTCCGATCGTCCAAAACTTGCAGTGAATCTAAAATCTTATTGTAGTGAGAAAAAGGGTAGAAAACACACTAATATTTATGCTCAGACTTGGGACATGTATTTGCATATAAGTATTTGTATGTATGTATATATATATATTTGTTCATGCGAGAGAGTAGAGATCAGAGAAGATGAAGCGCTGCCGACAAGATTATAAACATATGCTACGTTTTTTTATCTGAAAAATGTTTTAAATAATAGGATTTGCATATGGGGCCAAGTTGTCATTAACAAGTTATAGAAGTTTTGGGCCTATATTCAAAAAAAATTAAAAATTAATGGATGGATCTCGATTCGACTTTTTGACACCCTTTTCTCTTCTGTGAATCGATACCTGTAATGTTATGAACAATGCCCAAATCATTGATTAATCACATTGTGATTGACGTAAAAGCTTTATTTCCTGGACGCATTGATATAATTTTCGTTTTTTTAATGTATATAAAATATTATCTTTCTTTTTTAAGTTCTTACTTTTTAATATTTTATTGGAAAATACGTTAAAAAATAAGAATTTTTTGCACTTTTCGTCCCCAATCTTTTCAAAATTTCTCAACATTTTTAACACGAGACACCCGAAGTTCACTTAATTGCAAATCATGTCCCTACGCCATTTTTTCGTAAAAATCTGAGTAAAATAACGAGTCTGTCATCCCTTTAATTAAAGAAAACAAATAAGAGATTGAAGGGAAAATTGCACTAATACTTCCAAATCTTTTAAAAATTACAAATGGATAATATTCTTTCCCAAAGGGGGTGATGTGGATGAAAATGAACACTGTACTCGAAATCTTTAAAACAGTTCTTTTATTAAAAAAAAAATGACTCTTGGTGGTGGTGGGTGGTTGGAGTGACGGCGGCTAACTTGTGGTTTGGACGGAATTGTAGGGTTGGATTGGGTGAGGAATGTTGGGGAGGAAGATTTTTTTTTTTTCTTTTTTTCTTTTCCTAGTTTTTTTATAATTGTATTTAATTGTGATTTATTTGTAATTTTGGAAAAGATTTAGGGCTCCTGTTGCAATTTTTCCTTTATATATATTTTTTTATTTAGCCCCTG
>CAIGRR010357538.1:0-15037 GCA_903798365.1 Fraxinus sp. 1973-6204 | reverse complement strand
CTACAAATTTTTAGATATTAAAAATAATATTATTTTTGAGTAAGGTGATGCTACTTTTTACAAAGATAAATTTCCTTTCAAAACCAAAACATAATGAGGGTGAAGAATTAAGTAAAAATATTTTATCACAACCAAATTCTTCTACTCTTTTTTCGAACCAAGAAAATTTTCAAATTGAACCTGGAAGGAATAAAAGAGCTAGAGTTGAAAAAGGTTTTGGCCCTCACTGCTATGTTTTCAATATTGAGGAGACTCCACTTTCTTTACAAGAAGCTTTTACTTCACATGATGCTGTATTTTGAAAAGATGCTATAAATGATAAGATAGATTCTAATCTCCAACAACATTTGAAAATTGGTAGAATTACCACCTGATTGTACAACTACTAGTTGCAACTGGGTCCTTGGAAAGAAATATAAACTAGATGGTACCGTCGATATATTCAAAGTTAGACTTGTTGCAAAAGGAATTAAACAAAAACTGACCTTGATTTTTTTGATATTTTTTCTCCGGTAACTAGAGTCACATCCAATAGATCAATGATTGAACCGGCTGTAATTTATAATACTGAAATTTATCAGATAGATATAAAAATTGTCTTTTTGAATGGAGATCTAGATGATGAAATTTATATGGATAAACCCAAAAGCTTTGTAGAGCCTGGATAAGAAAGCAATGTGTGTAAGCTAAATAAATCCATATATGGCTTAAAACAGGCACCTAAGTAGTGACATAAAAAGTTTGGTTCTTGCATGATAAAAAATGATTTTAAATCCAACGAGTGCGATAAGTGCATATATTACAAATCTTCTGAAAATTCACATATCATTGTTAGTCTCCATGTGGATGATTTGTTGATGTTTGGTTCAAATTTGTATGTTATAAATGAGACAAAAAGCATGTTTTGTAACCGTTTTGATATGAAAAATTTTGGTGAGGCTAATTTCATTTTTGGTATGAAAATCACAAAAACAGGTGATGACATTTTTCTCGAGTAATCGCATTATTTTGACATAATTTTGAATAAATATAATCATTATGATTGCAAGCATGTCACTGCTCCTTTTGATTCTAGTGTTCACTTATTTCCTGTGAATAATGAAAATGGCGTGATTAATCAAAATGATTGTGCTAACATAATTGGAAGCTTGCGTTATGCAACTGATTGTATTAGACCTGATATTGCATATACAGTAGGAATACTTGGCAGATTTACTAGCAAGTCATGAAGGGATCATTCGCATGTCATAGAGCATTTAATGAAATATTTATCTCCTACAAAAAATTATGGCTTGTTTTATAAAAAGTATCCCGTTGTACTTGAAGGATTCAGTTATGCCGATTGAAATACGTGGTTAGGAGATGCTCTCTCTACCACTGATTATATTTTTACATTGGATGGTGATGCTATATGTTGAAAATATAAGAAACAAACCATTATTGCTAACTCAACTATGGAAGCTAAGCTTATAGCGTTGACATCTACAAGTGAGGAAGCAAATTGGTTAAGGGATTTATTATGTGAAATTCTATTGTGGGAAAAACCAGTTCCATCAATGTTAATTCATTGTCATAGCACTGCATCAATTGGTAGAGTATAAAAGCTTTATTCTAAGTAATGGCATCATAAATGTTGATTACATGAAATCGTGTAATAATCTTACAGATCCATTAACAGAGGTCTTGTCAAGAGAAAAGGTCTAGAGCACATCGAGGGAAATATGATTGAAGCACATATAAACAAGAGTCACGTATGAAAATACCCTCTTCAGAGATTAGAGATCATGAGAACTGGGTTCAATGGGAAAAACGAATCATATGGTGGTCGCAAGAAATGTACTATCTATTTATTTATCTTATTATTATCATCCATATGGTGTGAGTGCATTTATCCTGTAATGTTTTTGGAGGATGAGTTTTCTTTTAAAAAAACCCTTAATGAGATCCATAGCTCTTATGAGTGGTGTGCAAACATTATAGGAGCACTCTTGATAGATTTCTCCTATGTGAGTGTGGGTGTGGGGCTGCTTCCTTTCAGAATTGGGCTTATTCTTAAACACGCTCATGAAAATGAGATTATCACAAGGCTATAAAGTGCTAGCTATTAAAGCTCATATCAACGCTTATATTATTATGTGTAGACAATAATTTTTTATTTCCCTTAAGTAATGATAATTCAATGCCGAGTACACTATTGTCTCCGGAGTAAAGGTTTCTGTTTCACTAAGTGAAGGTTCAATGCAGAGCACACCTTCATGATGCATAATAGTCCATCTTTGCCTGGTAATCTTTTTGTCTATTTTATATTAAAATGAGTGGGGGAATATTGGTGCATTTTAATATTAAATTTTCATTAGAAGGGTGTTTCTTTTAGTGGAGCTTTGAACTTAAATACTTGTGTGGAGTTTGTTTGAACCATACGACAAATAGTCGGGCTGTTGTATCTTGGATAGGACAAGTCATAAAGAAGTTCTGTTGCACCGTGTTTTAGGTTTTGCCAACCTCAGAGGCCTTGAATCTCCTTAAAGAGAGTGAGATATCCGCGCCTCAATCCATCCGATTTTGTTATCTTCCTATTCATTTTGTAACTCCTTTTCTTATTATTGAAATTTCACCGACACCTTGTTCGGAGACCACCATTCGTGTTTATAGATGAAAAATATTGAGGACAAGTTTAGTAAGTAGTCATTTTCTAGGGTTCACGTGTAGGCTATTCCTAACTATACTATTGTTTCGTCACGTTGATCCAAACCCAAGTGATTGTCGAGTAGAGCATTCGCATGTGCTAGGCATATATATACCAGTAATTGCTTCATCATATTGTGAGCTTCGACCTCTTATGTGCATGACCCTATTTTGGTCTGGGTTGAGGTCTTTCAAACAAATTCAGTAATACCCTTGGTTATGCCTTGTGAATGAGCTTGGACTGTGATTTACAAATTCAATATGGCCCTAATATTACAAAACTCATTTTAATGAAATGCATCAAACATGAGCTAAATATGAGACTAATGAACTCTCTGCACCCTCAGTCAAAGTGTCAGCTAGCTGATTCCTTGTAGCTATAAATAGAGTATAAATGTTGGCATTGTTGATCTTCTCCTTTGTAAAAATGGCTATGAATTTTGAACCTTGATTTGTTCGATCCAGTTGCACCAGATTGTGAGCCATTGAAATTCCAGCTTTGTCATAATAGTCTCATGGATGTGGTACACTTGATGCCTAAATCTTTAATGGTCCTTTATCTTGAACTCTTCTTATTTGATGAGCTTGAGGTGTCCCATTTTTCTCAATTCAAGGTAGTTGAAGTCATTATTGTCCTTAGTATTGTCAAAAACACTACTCTGAACAATGGTGCCAAACAGACCTTAGACACTATCTTAAGAGTTACTCTCAAAAATGAATTTTTTAATTTTAAAAATAAGAAAAGGCAAGTTATCCGAGCACATTTTAGATAAGAATTAATATTTTATTTTTCAATATTTATACATTATTTTAATACGTACATATAGTTTATAACAATACACCATAATTATGATTAGCCCTTGTTCGAGCCCCAACTTTGAGAAAAAATGTAGTTTGAAATAGTGTTTTTTTGAAAAATAAGAATTTTTTTTTCGATTTATGTGAAATTATTTTATTGAAAATGCGTGGCTGAAAATAAATTTTGAAAAAAATGAGTTTTTGATAAAAATGAGGCTCAAACAAGGGCACAACGTCTCCAAATCCAATAACATGTTGTCAATGATGTAAAAGCATAAAAGATGCTATCATTGTTGCTACTATAAGTATGTGTTTCCAATTCGTGATTGACCTAGTAATCAATCATATTGTTCGAAACTTTCTGTCTAGTTATCTTCGTCATCAGTAACGACATAAACTAATGCAGTGCATTTGCATGATTTGGGACAAACTAATTCATCACCATCACACCAATATCATAAAAGATAGATTGGTCTAGGGCTAAATATTCAAACCAAAATCAAAGCTTCAATGCTACAAAACCCAAAAAAGAATTGGGTGGCCAATGTAATTTGAGAAAATATCAGGGGGCCTTTCGTCAAAACTCCTCACCACCCCTCCACTGTCGGCCAAAATAAAGCGTCAAAAATTGGGATTTCTCATCTTACGTTTTGTTATTTCATCAGAAAAACAAATTTCTTTTATTATCATTCCCTGCTTAAACCTGGTCAACTCCTCCGGCGTCGACTCCATCTAGCGGTCAGAACATCGGCCGTCTGAAGGGGAATATTCCGGCTCTTCACTGTTGTATCAGCACGTCGAATCATGAATCCCGAATAGTAAATCACTCTTCTCTTAACATTCAAAATGGAAGAAAACGAAAGAAATTACATATTCTAGGGTTTCATATAATTGAAAATTGTTTTATATTAGATTAATAAATGATCAGATCCGCAGCGATTTTAATCCGAAATGTACAGAGGCTGCTTAATTTTGGTTTTGATGTATTATCTTTATATTCGTGAATCTGTTTTTATTGGAATTTAAAGACTGATATTTGTTTTTGGGGGTTCGTATTGTTAAATTGACGAAAAATCTCACGAATTTTAGCTGCATTTTTTGCTATTATTTACTGTTTCTCTTTTAGTTTTGCGTGTACTGGTTGATGAATTAGTTAAAGCTTCAATTTTTAAAGCAAAATTTAGAGATTCGATGCCCCTCCGTGGGCAAAAGATGTGCAAATTTTATAATTGTTTCTGTGACTTTCAGCTGGGTTAAATAAAGTTGGGTGATTCGGGGACGTGGGTCATTTGAACCAGCAAGTAATTTTCTTTTAAAAACTTATTAATAAACAAAAATGAAATATTAATTTATTGAATTCACCCAGATCGGTTAATATCTCACAGATCCTAATCTCTATGCTTTCTCTGTGATGTAACCAGTAGAACTTAATCTAAAGGAATAAAATGAAAACCTAATCTCCTGGGGAATATTATCCGTTAAAACTTATCTGCCTGATATGGGAAGTTTTGACACCTTTTCAGCTATATTTGAAAAACCCTACACATTTTTTTCAATCTTTATGATATGGTATATTTTGTTTGACATTTGACTTTGAATCTTCCAGTGACTATTTGTTCAAACTTCTATTAATTGGAGATTCAGGTGTTGGCAAGTCATGTCTTCTCCTGAGATTTGCTGTAAGCCTTCATCTGTTTCATAAATATGACTTTTTAAATAAATTCTGCAATGCTCTTAGATGTTAATTAGTTGTTCCTGCGAAGTTAGTATGTAGGCCTTTACTTTTACTATTGTAGATTCTGTTTCAAACTGAAAATGCCCAATTGAATTTTATTGATCAGCAGGTTGCTATTCTTTTCCTCCTATTGATAGTTGAATTTGTTGAGTTGAAACAAATGATATAGCTCTCAGATTGATTGCACACATTTTAGTAACTAGTCTTACCGTTTTTTGTGACTCCTATTCTAATTTCCATACACAGTAATGTGGTGCATAGCATACTATACCACCCTTGGGTAATCAGAGATTGTTGTGATTCCCATTATTAACATCTCAAGCGTCGAGCTGATATGATAGCAATAATTCCAGATTTTTTGCCTTTTTATTTTATTTTTTTAAGTAAAGATTTTTCCTAATTCAGATCCTTGATAATCTTTATCATCCAGGATGATTCATACCTTGAAAGTTACATCAGCACGATTGGTGTCGACTTTGTGAGTTCTTGAACTTGATTTTGGTTGGTTTTAGTTGGCACAATTTACACACTGACCATGTTTCTACTTTTTGCAGAAAATACGCACTGTGGAGCAAGATGGAAAGACAATTAAACTTCAGATTGTATTGTTCTCTTATCTTGATTGAATTGATCTTGTGGGCTAGTGCTTGAGTGTTTTGTCACTTTTTGTGACCATTGCTGGTATCACTGGCAAGGAGTTAAATAAAGCTCACTCTTAACTTGGAATGACAAAATTAGATGTATTTATATGCCTTCTTTTTCCCTTTTGGGGATAATTTATTTGATACCTTTGCAATGATTGGGAAAACAATTGGATGTGGTCAATTTTCAGAATGGAAGTGTTCTTTATTTTACATAATATTGTCTAGTCCACTCTAAATTACTCAAAAGCAAACGTCAAGTACAATTTACACAGATGTGTTGAGCTACTGGGAAACTGATGTTATTCTTTTCCCTTGTCGTAAACTTTTAGAAGAAAATTCTGAGGTCTTTCAGTCCTAGGCAACTTGCACAATTTGAGCTTTTTATTTTGTAGTAGGAAGGAAAAAGGTCAAGAGGCTGAGTGAAAATGATGAGCAATTGTATAAATTTCTGCCAGAAAAGAAAATTAATTTTAACTAACACAATCGTGTCCTTTGGTAAATTGTATATTGTATCTTTTCATTTTCCAACTGAGATTCTATTATTTATGACCATTTAGAAGTAATTAATATCCTTGAGCAAGAAATGGTTCTTTTGTTCAATCAGCTTTGAGTAGGGGTCTGCAGTATGAATGAACTGTACGTCATGATTTTGTTTGTCTAGTTATCTGGTTGGTTGAAGATCTTCGTCTACTCGCACTATTTCTGTTTATGAAATTTGAATCATTGTAATACTCGAATGCTGTGCTGCTTCCTGATATTATAATTGTTTTTCTTCCCAGTTAATGAAGCGAGCCTTCTTTCACATCTTATTTGTGACTTGCAGTGGGATACTGCTGGACAAGAACGTTTCAGAACGATAACTAGTAGCTACTACCGAGGGGCACATGGCATTATAGTAAGTTTCTTCCAAGCATCTTTAACTCTTGTAGTGACTTGGTTTTCAGGGATGTTTACTTAACTGCTATGTGGAATATTCTCCGCAGATAGTGTACGATGTAACTGACCAGGAAAGCTTTAACAATGTGAAGCAATGGTTAAGCGAAATTGATCGCTATGCCAGTGAAAATGTAAACAAAATTCTGGTTGGAAATAAGTGTGACTTGGCTGATAACAGAGCTGTGTCATATGATACAGCTAAGGTAGCAATCTAATGATTTTGCCTATTTATAATTGTATCGTAGAGACTATTTTCAACTGAAATCGTGCCCTTTTTGCTATTGTAAATAGGCTTTTGCAGATGAAATTGGCATTCCATTCATGGAAACCAGTGCAAAGAATGCCACTAATGTTGAACAGGCTTTCATGGCAATGGCTGCTGATATTAAGAATAGGTATTCCTTCTTTTTTATGTGTGAATGTGTGATTTTATCTTGTCGTAATGTTTTAACAGTTAGTGAGAGTTACTTTTAGAATAGAATCTGTTTTTACTTAAAAATAAGAAGTAATGTATCCAAACATCTTTTGAAACAAAACATTACTTAAAAAGCAGCTTTTTCTCACTTTGAAGCTTATCAGCAAAAACATGCTCTGTATCTCATTTTAAACATATTATTTTTGACATATCATTCTTTCCCAATAATTGCAGGATGGCAAGTCAGCCTGCATCAAGCAATGCAAAGCCACCAACTGTGCAAATTCGCGGACAACCTGTTGGTCAGAAGAGTGGTTGCTGCTCTTCTTAGTGATCTCACATTGAGTTGAGAGATCACGAACTCACCTATCCTTCTAATTGTGGAAGACTTATTATATTAGTTCGATTCTTTCAAATCCATTTGGTTTCAAGTCACCTGTACAAATTAAGAAGGATTTATTGCTACTAGTTATGTTTGTTTTCTACTTTGCTATTATTTCCCTAGTTCTGTCCACTAATGTCAAGTTTTCAGTTTAATCTGGTTTCATATGGGGCATTTGAAAAGAATAGTGTGTTATGGTGGTTTGTGTTTGGATTAAAATTTCGTTAAGCTTTCAATAAATGATTTATTTTTTCTATTGGATGGTTGTACTTTTTGTCCGCTAATCTAAATGGCGGTCAAGAATTGGGATTTCATCTGCTGGCAAAAAAAGAACGGTTTTAGTTTTTGGTTGGGAAAGGCTTACTATCGTGAGAAAATATAGAATGAGCACGAGGTAACGACTCCGTATTTGCCACCGTTTTTTTCAGGAAAAAGAAAAGAGACGAGAAGATGGAATCTAGGGTGGCAAACAGTGATTTGATTTGACGATGAAATCTCGAAAGTTTCAAAACTAATCAAGATTTTCTTTTTCTCCCTAGCATGGTACCATGATTTTGGCCGTCTTTCTTTGCTACATCGGCTGCGAACCCTGCTACAGAGATTAGCAGAATCTTTATTTAAAACTGAATAAGAATTTGAACCCAAACTTGTAGCCTAAATATGACAGAATTTAGGCGAGTGATAAACAGACGTCTCTCTAGCATTCATTAAAGTAATTGTCCAAGTACGTGTCTGGTATCGATATGGTTCGAGCAGTTTACTAGCCAATATTGAACTTCTTTTCTTATTGTCACCAAACAAGCCATAAAAGAATTTGTGAGTGATAATTAATTTAATTAATTCCTACGTTTAAATGATCATAATTCATAAACATTCAGATCAAAAGTAATAAAAAGTAAATAACACCAAACATGATCGCGGAAGAAAATTCCTAATTGGATAAAAAACCTCCGAGTAAACTAGTCACTAAAATTTACTAGAAAAGTTAACTTACAATTAGTTTAGACACCGCTAAACTATAGTTGACTCTAGCACCTAACTTGTAAATCACCAATGAACTCCTTTGGTTGTGAACTCCCGTACTTCCCAAAACTCCGAGTTATTTTTCTATCCACGTGGATCAACAAGAATGAACCTCATTCTTGAGTTCCAGAACTCCAAGCACCTCTTCCCAAAACTCCACTACTCTAAAAGCCAACTGGCGAAGATTAGATTTTGTTTTGGTGTTTGATCAAAGATCTTTCTGTACTTTGATCTGTAGGCTGAGAGAAGAGATATTGAACTCTGTATATGGATTTCAAATAACAAAATCTTAACCGACAACAAGGCTCTACTAATTGGACCAATAAATGGGTTGAATAATGTTTGGATCTTCAAAGAATGATCTTTATAATCAAAATATTGTTCAATCACACTTTTAGACGTCTCAAAGGCTGTATATTTATAATGGTAGTGTTTGGGATGAAAAGAAACTCAAAATTAGCTTGAAAATCGAATTTCATTGGTTCTCGGATAACCACATTTGAGTAGCAGTCAATATTTTTGTTATAACTTTCTCTTCGATGCCCGATTGAAACGATTCAAAGTGCGTTGGAAAGGTAACTAAAATGGTTACAATTTTTCTAGAAATAACATTTTTCAAGTTCGAATGTTTTCTACGTGAAAAAGGCATCGCAAACTTGTGAATAAGAATTCGGAGCAAAACATGTGCAACACTTCAGTCGTTTGACTTCTAATTGCATTCTANGCAAACTTGTGAATAAGAATTCGGAGCAAAACATGTGCAACACTTCAGTCGTTTGACTTCTAATTGCATTCTATTGATCATATATACTTGATCTTCTTGGATATCTTTGACTCCTCCAAGATCTAAGGATTATACTATCAATCCCAAACTATCTTTACTATTATTAGGGTTCAATAAATCCTATTTTGATTTTGATTACAACTCGATAAACTTTTAATACAATTCAACTAGGACAATGATTTTGATTAAGGAAATTGTCACTTACAAATTTGAAAATTGCTAATTATAATTTGTACTAAATTTCGGTTTATCTTGAATCAATGAAAAAGACAAATCTCTTATTGTACGACAATTGTGACTTGATTGTTTGGTGCTGATTTCATCGAAAACATGATTGTTTGGCCTACAAGAGATAGAATTCACACAAGGGAGGTCTGGTATGACAATCTTGAATATGATTTTGACTTAAATCATATTTCATAAATCTGGAAAAGAGTAAAATTTCATAAATTTCAACTACCATAACACTAATGAAAACTCACTTTCTTAGTGATTGGTAATACGCGCATGAACCTTTCTATAAAAGAGTAAAACTCAACTAATCAAAATTGAATGAAATTCACATGGTTAGCATTGGTAATACATGAGTTAATCTATCGAGAAAAGAGTAAAATTATGTAAATTTCATCTAGTTAAAATGCGAATCAAGTCACTTGCTTAGTGATTGGTAATATGTGTGAACCAATCTAGAAAAGAGTAACATTCACTTGCCGCAAAAATTGTTCAATTGAGTTTAAAGCCAATTGAATGAGTAAAACCCAGGGAAAAACCTAACCTAACTGTTTGGAAATCCCATGTTCTCGATTCAATAGAAAAATTGGTTTAGCCCTTGTTTGTTAGGCATTATTTTCTAGATTTTAGAAAAATTCTGACCGTTAAGCCACCTTTTTTGACCATGTTGTGTGATGATGGAGCCCACATTTTGAAAAAAAAAAAAAGGGTAAAAAAAACTCAATTCTTCTTTGAAGTTAATGTCAAACAAACATGGACTTAGTAAAACTCAAGTAGTGAAACACGCCATTTTTTTGTTCCTAAGGTGTTTAGTGTGTTGGCGGTTGATGTATAGGTTATGCTTTGCATTTAATGACATTTGATATCTTAAAATCAAGATTAGTCTAATTAACAAGAAACTAACAATCAATATTATCTATATGATACTCCCTGTTTTCATTTTCAGAAAATGTAATTAATATAATCGGAAATATAATTTTTTCTCACATTTTTTCTAATATAACCCTGCATTAATTAATGGTTTAAATATGAGTAATTCAGTTTTGTTGATAACAAGGCACATTAAATGGGAATATATTAGGAAATTAAAAAATCAACTATATCCTCGACAAAGAAAGTTATCTATAATTTGAGATACACAAAAATGAAAATTGAAAGTCTATCTTTTATGTGTAAGACGTTGTCTTAGTCTGCATCACCAAGTAGATTTGATATATATCACTGAGGTAAGTACAAATCAAAACACGATTTCCCAAAGCATACAACACATCTGTCTCTTCTCTATTCCAGCTTTCCAGTGCTGAGATTCAGGATATTATATTTTGTAACTCCAGTTGAAGGTCCTGTCTTGAGATGATTCTCCCTGATGAGTTGGCCCTCTTAACGTAATACCCGGCGGCCGAGGCTTGAAAGGTGCGCACGTAGCGAATGTTGGATTGAAAATAGGCAGAAAAACATGATTCTGATTTGGGTAATTCACAAATGGAAGCCAAGAAATAATTGGTGTTGTTTTCTGTTCCAGAAAGCTCTGGTTAATGCATGAAACTTCAGCCTGTATGATGCAAAAGCCAGTGCTATAAATAATCAGTTAAAATCAAATGTGGAAATATCAAAGACTGTACTAGATGGGACTAAACAGCATAATAGTCAAGAATTTATCTTGGTTTCCTTTAGTCAATAACGATGCCATAAAAGAATTTGAGTGATGATTGATTGTTCCAATATGCATCGATGACATTAGTTAAAATATAGTCGAACTAAATGTGTTCTACAGCAACCAAATTTTCACTTACCATGAATGGTGCCACATGATTAAAGTCGGTAATTCCATGTAGTTTAGGCATTGGTGAAAGAGGTGGTTTCTCAGATGATGTTGTAGGATGTTGCAAGCTGACCTGTCCTTTGAATGCACCCGAGTTCTTCAAGGCGGCACATGCGCTACTAGCCTAAATTATTGTAAAAGTATATTGAATTTTTGGAATAAATACTTCATATTTGTTAGAAAAATTTGTTCAAAACTCTTATAAAACAGTTAAGAGGATGAACTTACATGCTGTGAATTTTCGAAATCCTTTTTGGAGGGTGAACCAAGAGTTGCTGATGCATTCTGGGAATTTACAAAATTCATTCACTATTAATCATACAACATGATGAAGCAACAATGATAACAAACTATCTTTTCTCGGGAAAATTGAGGTCATCAGTCACAAACTCTCTTTTCTAATGAAATTTGCAGTAACGATGAGTTCAAATATGATAAATTTACCTTTTCATTGAGAGGAATGTCGAAAACACTCGATCGCTTTTTCTTTTCGGGTGCTGATAACCTGATGAAATACTTCTGTGCATGGCTAGCAATTTGGGAAGAGTTCCTTGATGGGACATACTTTTTCGCAATTCCTTTCCAGTCCCCTTTTCCCAGATTTTCCAAACCAACTAGAAAAGATCTGTGCTCTTCCTTAGACCATGGCCTCCCTAATTACAAGGAAAAAGAAAACACAATATTTTACATCAAAACACAGAAAAGGGATTACAGATAAATAGCGTTTGCCGTTTCACAATCAAAGTTGAGAAAGGAAAAAGAAGAGAGTGAGATAGAGAGAGGCAAAGAGAATAGATCCCCATCAGACCCACACCAATAAAAGAATTTATAAAACGAGTGATGAAAAGTTGTAAAAAAAAAAAAATTATAAATTTGGAAAACACAATCTTAAACAAAAAAAAAAAAAAAAAGGAAAGGGAGAAAACCTATTTTTCTTGTATGGCCTTCTTTGAATCTGGAAGATTGATGTATAAATCCATCAGAGAGATATCCGGCCTCGACCTGAGTATTTTCTGTGTTGCATGCTTCTAAATTCCCCAAACTTTTGCTCTTCCTGATAAAAGATTCTCCATCTTTCTTCACAATATCATCTGCAACATCGATCTGTACCCCAAATAACCTAATGCTTGGGCAACCATTGAATGTTCTTGAATCATGACCATTGTCTTTGCACTTCATGGTCGATTCGTTCGCCAATCTCTACATATACACAGATAGAGAAGTTGAGAGAGAAAGAGTTTCAATATTATCTAGAGGCGCCGAAGAACATGGCCTGACTCTGGGTAATGGAATCCTATATTTATGGTTAAAATACTTTGTGTAGAATAGATTGACTTTTCCTTGTTATTAATTCTTTATTTGCTTATTATGGAAAAATTTCCTTATATTATTTGTATTATGTATATATTCTAAGCAATCCAGGTAAACTTTTTTACTTTCTATTTAGCAATCTTTATATTGTAATAACGAAAATTGGGTCTCTAAATCATTTTTTCAAATTCAATGAATACCAAAAAAAAAGATTTATTTTTAAAATACTAAACAAATTTCAATTAGTTGGAATGTGATTTAAAAGTCATTTGCTTAGTGATTGATAATACATGCATGAACTACTAAAAAACTTAAAAAAAGGATTTTCTTAGCGATTGATAATTCAGCGTTAATCAAATCTAAAAAAAAAAGAGTAAAATTAAGTAAAATTCAACTAACCAAAATGAAATCAATGTGAAGTTATTTGCTTAACGATTAGTAATACACGCGTGAACCAATCTTGTACAGAGAAAATTATGTAAATTTCAACTAATTAAAACGCGAATAAAATGTGATCACTTGCTTAGCTATTGGTAATACAAGCGTTAAACCAATCCAGAAAAGAGTAACATTCACTTGCAGCAAAAATTGTTCAAATAGTACATATAGTTATTTTTTTTTTTTTTTTTTTTTTTTCCCCTCTTTTGAATTGTATTGAAAATTTTAAATATTGATCTCATCCCTTTCCGGAAGTTGGTAGGATATCATAATGCAGTTTGGTAAGTGGAGGGTTGATAAGTTTATTAGAATACTAACTAGATTTGATCTAAATTGTAAAAATCAGGTTTGTATAAATTAAAATATCAACCCAAATTAAGGCATTTTGTCATGCTAATTAAGTAAGAAAAGCTACTTTAAAAATTCAACAGAAGATGATGTTAATTTCTAGTTGGCTTTACTTGATCTTTAAGTTTCCCTTTAAATATCAACCACATCACATCCATAGTAATATATATAATCATATATACTAAAGAGATTTACTAGGTGTGAGTAGTGCTTTTTTTTTTTTTTGGTATTAATTGGTAAGTGTGTGTGCAAGGTTGGAGTAAAAATAAAATTGGTTTAATAAAGCATAATATCATTAAAATATAGTCTCAAATGTTGTAGAAAGATGTCTCCACACAAAGGGCATGGAGAAGAAACAAACAACAAACAACAAGAAAATCGGAATAAAAGATGAAGTCTTAAACATGTCATTGTTGTCCTCAAACTATATTTACTTCCTCTTGTATTGAATTTGACGCTTAAAGGGACTCTTGGCAAATAGTTTGTAAGATTTATCAACATTGAAAAAGAATAAACACTTAAATACTAATGAAATTCTTTCAAAACTTAAAGAATACAAAACATAATTTTGAATATGAAAGAAAAGAGGTTTTGATCTTTCTTGTCAAATAGAATTTGATCTCTAGTAATTTGTATGTATTTGTATTGATTATTAATCACATATTTATATAACTCAATCAATACTACATAAAATGGTGCCAAAACATGATGAAGAGTGACAATTTTCCATCAAAAAAGACACCAAATCTCAATTTAAAAAATTAGCCAACAAGAAGTTTTTAACTCTATGTGGCCGCATAGAACAAACCTAACGCCAGCGTATCCAACAAGTTGCTCAGGGCATACAAGCCCTGCAAGCCAACATGCGACCGCATGCCTCCATGACCTATGTTCACATAGGCCAAAGTTTTGGCCCTCAATTCTACTTTTTGTTCCACACACTTTTTTTTATTGATTTTTGAACAACAATTTAAACATCAATATATACCACAATGCACTCTTAAAAGTACTCTTGCTCTTAGTATTTAGCTCTCTTAATTGGGTAAAATGAAGCATTTTTTTTTGTTGCCTTTTATAGTTTTACTTACTTTAAATGGACGATGACGATTGATTCTATTTTATCTTATGGCTAACTTTCATTTAAATATTCTAAGTTTCTTATATCTTCTTACCCATCTACTTACAAAATCTTCTTGCATCTCTCTTCTTTATTTTAGAATACTCCAACAAATTCTCCCTCCATCTTTCTGAAGTCTTCCACAAAATTTTTCAAAGTATTTCTAAGAGTAATTGGCGCAAAACGTCCCTACCTTTGCCTGTCTTTGTGGAAAACGTCCCCACCTTTCATTTTTTGACGCGGAACATCCCTACCTTTCACTTTTCTTGCGCAAAACGTCTTTTTCCCTAATTTTTAACGTAAAATGACTGATATACCCTCCAATTTAAATAAAACAAAAAGGAAAATAAAAATAGATTGCAATCTTA
>CAIGRR010357467.1:0-22462 GCA_903798365.1 Fraxinus sp. 1973-6204 | reverse complement strand
GTAATGGTAAATACAAAAAGAACCACAAATTAAAATTAAAAAATTAAAAAAAAAATTGTCAAAAATTTGGGGGTTCCGGGTCCCCCTAGGACCCACCTAGCTCCGCCAATACAGGGCACAATGACTTGGACTTAAAGGCGCATAAAGGTGCAACATTATATCCTATTAGTTGCAAAAATTACGGCATTTTTCAATTTTTCATTTCAATAATAAGTTATTCTTTTAGAAATCAGGTGTATCTCCACTCCACTCTAACCCTAAATCATTTTTACCCAAACAAACGGTCACAAAAACTTCAACTTCATTCCACTTTTATTGGGCACGATCACCTTCATCACTTCGTTGGCACCCACGGCGGCATTGCAATGTGAATGTTGTGAGTGTGGTGGTGTGAATTTACGGTGATGGTGGTGATCTGCTCGTGGTTGTGATGGTATGGTGGTGGTAATGGTAGTGCAATGCTGGTGGATGTGGGGGCGGGGTCGTGGTAGGGGTTTGTTGAAAATAGTGTGGTGATTTGTAAATCTAAGGCGACATGAACGATGTTTGGAGTGGTGGACAGTGGTGGAGTGTAGTCGGGGTGAGGTGGGGGAGATGAAGGGTAACTTGTGACTAGTTAATTGGGTTATTGTGACTAATTAATTTGATAATTTGTAATAAATTAATTTTATAATTTGTGATCATATATAAGTCGTGATCATTTAATTTGATAAATTGTGAATGATAAATAAGTCGTGACATATAAAAATGTGTGATTTGTAACTAAATTTATAGTTGTGACTAGTACGTAATTGTGACCATAAATTATATGTTCTTGTGACATTAACTTATTTAATTATTTATTTTGTTAATACCATCTCATCTTTGAAAGTATTTCACAAATTTGTTAAGTTTGAAAATGGATCTTTAAAAGTTCGTAGTTATATATTTTTCCCCTATTCACTCCCTCGGTCCAATTTATTAAAAAGTTTTTACGTCATTGCATGTTATTTTTATTTGAAAGAGAAGTATAAAAATTTAAAGCTGAATATAATTTACATCTTGAGTTGATTTTTTTCATTCCTATTCAATCTATATTTCTCATTTAATTTTATTTTAACAACACAACAAAATGTTATATATTAATTGTCTTGCTTTCTATTGACATTAGAAGTGATCAAGTGATAAATATAGTCAAGTTTAATGAGTGCTTTTATTCACACTAGTTTTGTGCCCGTGCAATGCACGGGTTATGTTATTTTGAAGGTAACATTAGTGTGTTAAATATGTTAAATTATCGTGAATTATATTTAGAATGTTAAATTTGAACAATTTGAATTATCCCAATAAATGCAATGCTCCCGATAGTGATCGGCTTGTCCGGTCAGATCGAGGGGGCAGCGCCTCTCGTGGGTGGATCGAGGGCAACGTCCCTGACGGGGATCGACCTGCCCCGATCAGGTCGCGAAGATCGCGCCCCTCGTGGGGGCTCGGGGGCAACACCCCCGAAAGGAAATTATAATTTCCGTGTATGTGTTGAAGAGTTTATCTGTTGGAAATAATTTTTTTTTTTTACCAAATATCAAAGATGATGAAAGGAGGAAAAAATAATATTTTTAATGGCTGTTTTAAAAAAAATAAAAAATAAAATAAAATAAAATAATGAATAAACTCCCCATGCGCACATGTGGAGTTTCCTCCTTCCCGTGCGCGCACGGGGAGAGGTGCTCTCCGTGCACGCACGGAGAGTTTTTTAATGTTTTTTTTCTCTTCCAACTTCCAATTAAAAAAAAATTCAAAATCCAACCTACCCATATTTATTTTTTATCTACCCATAACATTAATTTATTTTCTATCTACTCACACCAATGAGCATTTGCTCCGTCCGGACATTTTCCTTCATCTTTCGTTTTCTCTCTTCTCCTAATTTATTTCTACTCTTCTTTCACTACTCTCTTTAAATTTATCATCTTCTGTATAAAATTATAAGTCTACATAGTATCATGCAAAAACTAAAACTGAAAAAATAATTTTAAGCCTACATAGTATCAGGCAAAAACTAAAATTGAAAAAACCAAAACAGAAACGAAAAAACCTAAAGCATGTTGAAAAAAAAAAATTGAAATGAAAGGCAAAAATATAACAACAATGAATAAAAATCTACCTTTAAGAGATTGTTTTGGCACTTCACATCACTATTTTTCCCAAATTTTTCGTTTGTTGCCTATTCTCAGTGAAGAAGATAAAGATTTTTTTTATATAAAATGCAAAGAATAAAAAAAATACGATCACCGCTTCACCGCCTTTTATTAAAGAAAATACAGCCACCGCCTACATTTTTGACCAAATCTGTATAATTTGATTCTTCTTTTTCTCTTCAATTTAATTTTCCCCCAACATAAAACCTTCACAACCTACATTTTTTTACCAGAGAAGATTTGTTTCTTATGAAAGGAAGAGGGATAAAATGGGAAGAGCAAATACGTCTTGAATGAATAGTAAACGGAGGATTGACTCTTTTAATATAAGAGTGATATATTAATTGATTTAGATAATTTACTTATTTTTTCAATTCTTGTGGTACATTTATATGTGTTTTACGATCGGTTCAACTCCAATTCAACCCATCCCAATTCGATCATGACCTTTTCTTTTTCAAGTCAGTGCACTTCATCGATTGATTTATTATTTCCCAGGGTGAAGGTATGAATGAAGCAAATTACAGAGAATGCAAGAAAAAAATGTTAAATTACAATTNTTCGATCATGACCTTTTCTTTTTCAAGTCAGTGCACTTCATCGATTGATTTATTATTTCCCAGGGTGAAGGTATGAATGAAGCAAATTACAGAGAAAGCAAAAAAAAAATGTTAAATTACAATTCATGTCGAAGAACATTATATGAATAAACCATCAAATTCATAATTTATAAAGAAAGAATGTCAACAAAACAAAAAGCACTGGTTACAACCATAGATGATAACACGAGAAAAAAAGGGGAATGGGATGACAACACATCGTTCCCAACTCCATTAAAATTACGAACCACAAATTCTCACACCAAAAATTAAAATTCAATGAAAAATAAATGTCATTACCTGTCGTCGAATAAAAAAAAAGCATATGATGACATATCTGTAAATGTTTTTGTACTTACATATATCACGAAACCATATACAGCTCCCGCAGCAAGCCATTCAAAAAATCATTTAAGCCATGACCAACTTTTGTTCTGGCTATCGTCTCAACATCTGTTTGGTGTGAAAAGTCCAAAGAGAGCAGCTCAATAGTGAGAATGGACCATAAATAGAACAAAATTTTGTAGGTGGATTTTTGCTTATGCGTCAGCTCTTAGGAGCAATAGCCGCTAGGGCATTAGCGTGCAAGGGTGAAAGATTGCCCAAAAGAGGCTGCATCTGATGACCATAAACTGATATCAGATGAGAGAATGCCCTGCCTATCTGCGTCTTGACTTCAGGTGTTTCTTCTGGTGATGCAGCAACTTGGGCAAATCTATCTACCAGCTGGGGAACATTAGACATGATTAGCAAATGGAAGAAACAAAATGGAAAAGAACCCGCATCCAACTTTGACCNCTATCTGCGTCTTGACTTCAGGTGTTTCTTCTGGTGATGCAGCAACTTGGGCAAATATATCAACCAGCTGGGGAATATTAGACATGATCTGCAAATGGAAGAAACAAAATGGAAAAGAACCCGCAATAAGAGGAAAAGTTGATGAAGTCAGAAAAATTAGTTCAAAACAGACATGATTTGAGAAGTTATGGGAATAAAACGAATAGCTTGAGTACCTGAGGATTAGATGATATAACAAGATTACAGATGCAGCTATATACAGCTATTGATTCTTCCTTGTCCTCTTTCAAAGGAAGAACTTTCAAGAAAACAGGGAGGACCTGATAAAGCAACTGTGTTAAAAATAAAATTAGGGCAAATTCAAAGTAAAGAACCAGAAGGTGAACCTGATTCAGAGGAATAGCCTCTGGGTGAACCATAATCATCCTTGCCACTGCACCAGCGGCATTGTCCCTAACTGCATTATCCGGCTCTGATTCCCCAAACAATGGATAAAGGCCACGTAGAGCATCATCATAGTATCTATTAGATATGTAAGGAGATATGAGTAAACATGAAAGAAACGAAGATGAAATATATTAGCAATTAAGCTAAGTTAGGGTGATGTCAGCAAGCCAAATGCACAAAGATAAGGATCAAACACCACACAGTCACCATCAAACCCAATAGCAATACTATAGATAGAGCAAGGAGTATGGGAAAATTCTTCACTGAGAATGGGAGGAATTTGATGATCCAATTCAAAACCATGCATTTTGTTTCATTGACTTGTGTGATGCATCCGTCAACATTCCATTTTCTTAAATTGAGAAAAACTCGAAATACCCAAAGAACCTTTTTGGGTAAGACAGCAGTAAAAGTAATTACACATTAGACATATGGGAGGATACCTCAGAGCAGAGTTCCCACCATTTTTGCACAATTCGCCAACACAAAATGCTGCATTCCTCCTATTAGTCGAATCAGATGAACCTAATTCTTTAAGTACAATATTCATCACAGCCTGAAATTTGAAGTATATCCACTACATTAATGTCACGTGACCAGAAATTAAAAGAAAATGCACTGTTAATTGCTCAGCATTACATTGACATAGCCAGCACTTGGAGCACCCACATGCTGGGCGACTTCTGCTAGGGTCGCAACAACCATGGTANAAATTTGAAGTATATCCACTACATTAATGTCACGTGACCAGAAATTAAAAGAAAATGCACTGTTAATTGCTCAGCATTACATTGACATAGCCAGCAATTGGAGCACCCATATGCTGGGCAACTTCTGCTAGGGTCGCAACAACCATGGTACGATCTTGTGGTGGGCTTGATGCTCTCTGCAATTGCCATTACAGAAACCAGTGAGAAATGAAACAAAACAAGTGCAGAGATTCATATACAGATGCAATACAGTAAGCAGCTATCACTAACTGCAAATTTCATCAAAGGTGCAAACAGCTGCGAAAAGATGGGGGCAAATTGAGCACCCATGGCCTTTGCAAACGCAGGAAGGAGGTCGGAAACAGCATCCATGAGCACTTCGTCATGTTCGGGATCGTCCTCATCAATCTCACTGTCAGATTCTATCTGTTGACATGTTGACTCCCCTTTAAGCAATACCGAAGTAGCTTCAACTAGTCGAGGAAAGTCTACAATAGGAACATAGGAAAAAGGGAAAACAGCTAGTAAGCTTCTTCACAGGAAAAAAGAGATTTCAGGAGACGAAAAAGAAGAGACCACCAGATTTCGCACTCACAAGGCTCAACAGCTATGAACCCAAAATCATTCATGATGTCAGCAATGCTCATACAAGCTTGAGCAACAACTTCCTTGTCATCATCTTCAATCATTGTTTTTATATAAATGTTCATCACATTATCTGTCACAAGAGATGGTAAAGGTTTTCACAGGTTGAGGAATAAGTATAGAATTAAAAACTCCAAGTTAGTGAAGGTTAAATAATTGATACTTACCGAGAACTTCTTTTGTCTTTGCAATTCCTTCCTGCAGAAAACAAGTGAATCTGCGATTTCAGTCAGAATATCCAACCAGATAGACTTGATGTTACTCAAAAGGATTTCATAACATTAAGAAACAACTAAAGACCTGTTTGACAACCATTATTGTAGAAAAAGAGTTTTGAATAGTGATTTTTAGGAGAATGTGTGGTTAAAAAGTAGAAAAAAAAATTGGTATACGTGTAGATTTTACTGTGAGAATGTGAAGTTGAAAATGATCTTGTAGCAAATCATAAAATAAATTAATGGTTGATTGGTTGTCAAACAGGTACTAAATAACTTGAGGAATGGATGCCATTTTAACCAATTTAATAGCGAACATACATAAAACTAGGCCCCATTTTGATTTTGCTAAAAATTATATGCTTAGTAGATTTTTATAAAAATTGATGAAATGTGGTTAAAAAGTTCATAAAAGTTTTTGGTCCCATGAAATGTCTAGTTAAAATTAATTGTCTACTTTGACTTGATTTTTGTCAACTTTTTTAGCTAAACCAAATAGCGACTAAATCTTAAAAAACTGTATAAAAAACCAACATGCTTAACAAAGTGGTGATAATAAAGGCCATACATTGTTTGAACTAGAAGAATAGTCAAAATTAGTCTGCACATCATTAATAGTGAATTATGGACGATATAATCAAAGAGTGGAAAGGAAGAGTGATACTCCGCACTCACATTATGACCATGGAAAACTGCGTGAGCGGCCATCAATATATCTGCCACGCCATATTAATAAAACATCATATTAATAAAACATGAGAGGGCAGTTGATATAAATGGAGGGCGTCATCCATCAATCAAAATGCAAGAACAGATATCAGGTTCAGATGTGCAAAGGAAAACGAAGATTCAGGAGAAGCTAATTTTTCCCTTTAGAAAACCATAATCCTAGTCCAAAACCACTGCTGTTAGCCTGAACTCTCAATTACAGAGTTTATAGAAAGACGACATGACCAGGAGAAAGCTAAAAGCCAGTTGAAAGTTATTACACGTGTATTTATCAACTTAAAGCTGTGGTCATACAGCATTCTAGATATGTTACATATGACAACTGACAAATTAGCATCTTGAAGATATACAAGTAAACAAACATCATTATATACCGAAGGCCAGCATATAGCATTCATTTTAGGGAACAGCATAAAGGCAAAACAGCTGTTAAGACTTGAAATGTAACATATTACGATAATTATCCATTTCAAGATAACAACATTCTGTCATTGAGGTAGCAAACAGAAGCTAATGTCATCCTATTCCCAAAATCTTCAATAAGACAACCCTCAAAAGAAAGCGAGAATTCAGGAGATCTATTCTTTCCCAAGTCGTTTTTTGGGCGTGGGAAGGGTGAGTGTTGGGTTCCATTTAATGATAGAAATGATGTGAACTGTTGTATCTTCTCTTTTCAGCAAGGGCATGTAAAATAAGTTGGGGCTTCAAACACAGGAATTTCTAAAGTTCGATATTCTTCTACAAAATCTTAACAGTTTTTATTACTGGTATCTTCAGACAAAAGCACCAAGCATTAAAATGAACAAACTAGGATTATCTATGCACGATGACAAGAAAAAGTACAAAGAAAGCATTTAACTGAAACTCACATTTTAGAGCAATAATTGCCTGAAGGCGAACATCCTCATGGAAATATGTTGAATGTCTAACTAAAATCTTAAAGGTCTCCTCTAAGTACCTTAATTATACATTAAGGCATCCAAAAATGAATGTTTCCTGTTTATAGCAGGATATAAGTAAAATAAATATATACAGAAGAAAGCGAAAAGGATACGGTGCATAGGAACTCTTCGTGTGGAAAGCAAATAATCCAAGAGCCTGTGTAGCTGCTGCCTTTTCATCCAAAACCCCTGTTCTTACACTGATATTGCGAACCCTCGGTTCATCATGTGCTTCATCATCAGATGAGACTCCACCAAATGCATTGACATTCTCACCCTCATCAGAATCATCAATATCCACAGCAGAGCCGTCATCCAAATTGCAGGAGGAAAATGCCAGAGGAACTACGTGTGGAAGATACTGTTCCAAAATATAATTCATAATTTTAGATGTAAAATAACATGTGGAAAAAAGGGTAAGATGCAGTGAAATAAATTATGCCTGAGTAAATCCATCGTCTAAAAGTTCTGCAACGTTGCTGAAGAATCCATGAGTGTACTCCCGAAGCTCGCTGAATTCCAACCCGAAACCCTGGAATATAAAACCCCTCATCAAATGTACCAAAAACAAATAACTTCTTTACTATCAAAGGCAACAGTTAATACAGATATTGCAGCTTCAATGAAGGGAGGCAAAATTGGCTCCATCCTTGTCCTCCCAACAGACATTGCAACTATTCCAACCAGTTCGGTAGCCCTCGCTCGTGACCGGAGGTCCTCATCATTTGTAAGAACCATGAAGATTTGCATCAACTCAAGAACCTTTTCAGCATATGGAACAAAAGCTTGTTCTGCAGCAGATGCAACTGAACCAATTGCAGACTGCAATAACATCAAGCAAATATCAGTGAAACTTGGAATTTTAGAGAATTAAACTTCTAAGCAAATACAATTAATTCTTACCATGCATGTCTCCTGCAAATTGCGGGTGCTACTTTGGAGGGCACCAACTAATTTTCCCATCAAGGGATCCAGAAAAGGAAGAATCTCCACACCCATGTTCTCACAAAATGCTGCCAATGCATAATAAGACTTCTCCTGCCAAAGGATAAGTAAAATATTAGAAAGTAAAGAGAGAGTGGTATGGTAGAATTACTAAATTTATCACGTCAGTACCTTAACTTCATCAGACACATCCTCTAAGGCATTCAAAATACTAGGAAGAACACTTTCATAATGAGATACTATCTCAGGCTGCAGATGCTCAGCAAATTGACCCAGTGCAAAGGATGCAGCGCCTCGTACCATTTGTTCAGGATCTCTAAGGGCCGCCAAGACAATATGAAGAATAGGTTCCAGTTTGTTTTTCATCAACTCCAGACAGCCCTCTGAAATAACACCTAAAGATGTAACCGCAGCTTCCCTAAATTTTGGATTGGTGCTCTGACTGCTAAGAGAAGCAAACTCAAAAACAGGTGGGAACACTTGCTTTGACAGATTTAGAGCCATGGTATCGATGACTTCTGCAGCAGCTCGGTCTGGGGCAAGATCATCGTCTTCATCCCTGTTAGTTGATTCTGCAAGCAATGGACACATAATTTGCAGGATTGGTGCTACGAGCTTGTACTTTTTGAGCGAAATGGATTTATACTTCGCAAGCCATGAAATTATTTGAATAGCCTGACATAAGACACAAAACAAGAAAAATAGTAAAGTAACTGCTTCAATAACAAAAAGACAACATAGCTACGAGTTTAATGCTAAAATAAGTAGATAGGATTGTGGTGGACTCTCCTGACCTGATGGCGTGTATTAGCTTCCAAATTTGGACTTGAACAAACTTCAAGAGAAAATTGAACTATGGCTTTGACAGATTCGCCAAGAAGAGGAGCAGGAGACTCAATTAATTCATCAAATATTTCAAATGCAATCACTGCAACATCCTCATCACCAGAAGCAATGCATTGTCTCGACACATTCAAAATGCTGGGAATGAACTCGCGAAACTTGATCTTCAAGATTAGAGTATTGTATTAGCCTCAAGAATGCCCAAAAACGATGATTCAGCCATATTAGAGCATGATACTACTAAAATAGTAACTAAAAGAACCAGCTTATCAACACAGTTTGTTGTAGATCATTCATTTTCATTTCATAAGGGTTATAGTTACAAGTTTGATTCAAAATTATGCACTTATAAAAAAATGATGAAGATATCAAAAGCATGCCTTCACATTTCCACAATAAACATAATGATGTAGCCAGCTGCTTCGAGCTTCTCCTTCTTATGGAAACAGAGAGATCGTACTGTGACGTGATAACAGTGCTAAACCCCATAGGAATCTGAAGTCTCACAAGATAAGACATCTGACGTTGGGATATCCTTTTTTGCTTTCAAAATAAGAATTAGCAGGAAATGTGGTGATGATGTACTATAATCTAATTTATCATTTTTTAGGTGTAAAAATGTTTATGATGCATATATATATGATAAGCATGTAGACATAGTTAAAAATTAGAATCCATAAGAAGAAAAATAGAGACAGAAAGAGTAAAATAACTCACCACTTCTACTTCATCATGAGTGAACTCGAGAAAAGAACCAACTGCCCTGAAAAGATGATGCATAAAATATATAAGCATCTTTCTCATTATCTTAATAGAAGTCAAACAAATTTTTCGAAAAAAATATTACTTGAGAGCAGCAACTCTAACACGGTTACTAGTCTCATCTTGAAGGCACTTGAGTAGAAGAGATTGAAGATCGGTAAAATAGGGTTGGAATGAATTCCCAATTGTTTCAGTCAAGGAGCTGAAAAGTATCAGTGCCACCTGTATCAGAAAGAATAAGCTACAATTTTTTAGCCTGTTATAGTAGGTAGTTGAAATGTAAAAAGAAAAATAACAAAAAACGAAGATCTAGGTTTTAGCCATATAGGATTCAATGTTTCTCTGTTGACAGCACTTCTCCTAGGCAGAGGGGATGCATATACAGCAATTGCTGGATATTCATGTGTCAAAAAAGTAAATTGGGATTTCATCCATAATGGAAATTAGCATTAGCCAAGTTATGATTTGCCAGAGTTCACGAATGATCCTCAGTCATCAAAAGGGCCTTAGAATCAAAATTCACTTCCCCTTTAACTGACAGTTGATCATGAAAAATGTAGCCCGTTATCTCTTACCGGTAACTTTTATGGCACGCTTCTCACACAATGTGCATAAATTTAGTAGCACGATGTATCCTTCATTTCAATTAGTCCGAACTGCAAAATTTATGAGTTCAACTAAATCCTCCAAAAAGTGATCGAAATGGGGAAATAACAAAGATGTATTCAGATATTTCCAGTACGTTGGATGCAAGTTTTATGCAAATTGATCATCCACGGTGCTGGGAAAATAAAGATGGGTAAGTGATGGTCAATACCTGGTAGTCTGGTACTGGGGAGAAACTGCGAAAGATTTGAAGAGTTGAGGAAGTTTCCAGGAAAGATAAACAAAGAGATTCAACTGACACTAGTTAAGAGTATCAAGGAGATTTGAATTTTTGCTAACTGTGACAGTAAGAGAAGAAAGATGGAAATTTGCAGCATGAAAATGAGAGTACAAGTTCGTGCTGGAAGTCTAGAAGGTGATATAGTTACGCTAGTATGTACATACAGCTAAGGGTGTTGTTGCTTGTTTTCAAATCTTGGTTTGTAAAGCTAGATATTGCCTGATGAGTAGGGAAGCTCGCACGTTTTGCAAGTATTTCCAAAACTTGTGTGTTTGTTAGGAGAGGTGACATTAGAACTAGACTGAGTCACTTATTTGGTAAATTGTAAAACCCTTTTGATTTGAAAGTGCAACAGAAACAGCAAAAGCAAGATATCAAGTATTAAGAGAAGTTAAAAAGGGATTCTGCAAAAGCACCGGCAGGTAAAAAAAACATACTTCTCTGTGGTCTTCTTGAGGACTTTGACTACATTGAAATAGAAATGGCAATAAATCAGACCATTCTCCAGCCGGAACAGCATACTTTGCAATGATACTCACCACATTTGCACTAGCTCGTCTCACCGGTGGACTGGAAAAAGAAAAGCCATTATGTGAATCATTTTGACCAAAAAAATCCACAAGTTGAAGAAAAACAATGTCTAACAACAATAATGAACATAAACCCTAACTTCTGCATGATTTGGTACCCAAAAACAATTACCTCTTTCAAAGTTTTTACAAAGATAAGTATGACATCAATATATACGGCATGATTCAGCAGGAATTTGTATTTACTAATGAGGAAAAAAAAATCGTGGAGACAATGAATTGATTTATAATGAATTCAATGCTGATGAATTTGGAGAAACACTAAGAAATTCAATAAATAAAACACGCAAGCTATGTCTAGAGGCATATATTTGGGGCCTTGGAATTCAATTTCATTAAAAAGAATATCAATCCAGAATGTGGGATTCAACTATAACTTATAATAGTTCAGAAGCGTGCATAAACTCAACCAAAAACTAAACAAATGTAAAGTAATTTCCCATGTAACTCATTGCTTAATAGTTATTCACAAAAAAATCAACAATAAATATTATCCGAACCTGTGTTCCATGGTAATGCTTTCGATGAGGGACTGCTTAACGAGCTGTCGAAGTTGGGGAGAGAGTTTACCCCAGTGTCCTGTGATCTTCTTGCGGAGGAGCACGGCGGCGAGTTGCCGCACATTGGGGGTCTTGGCAGTGCGGAGGTGGTGTATTAGCGCCGGTACCACCTGCGGATCCTTGGCCAGCCGCTTTATCTGGTCCTCCGCCTGCCGCCGCGCGTCATTGTCGGGCATCAAGAATTGAATCAGCAGCAACTCTAGAGACTGCGCCATCGCACTCTTGCTAGTGTGTGAGAGAGAGGAGGGTAGTGTATGGAGGCTACGGCGAAAAAGCGAATCCCTATATGGGAGAGAATGAGGGTTTTGCTTTATATACAGAGGAAGGAAGAGACGGCGGGTGTTTTTCTGAGTGTAGTGGGGACGGGTATTTCTTTAGGGAAAGGGTTTAACGGTGCCGGGAAATTTGTCGACACGCGCTTTCACTGTGTGAATAATTTGCGATTATTGCTCTTGAAATTATAATTTTAAAATATATATTTATTTTGGAATAAAATGTATGCACAAACAAAAATAATGAAATATTGCACTGTTGGTTCTCGATATATTATGTGAACAGCAAATTAATACTTCATGTAATTAGGTTGCCCAATGATGCAAGTGTTAATTATGCGTTCTCAATCGACTAACTGATGTGAGATTTAATGATTTAAAAGTTGTGCCTCAAGTCTTGTTAGGTATCCATTATTTTAAAAATACATTCTTCTCTCTCTTATTTTGAACCATGCATTCTCTAACAAAATACTATTCCAACATACATTTTTGGCAAAAAATGGAGCTCAAACGGACGCTCAATCTTTCGAAGTTGCATGAGAGTCTTTTTACTTATGGCATAATTGATCTTGCTAGTTAGCAAACTTTGCCACTCGGGTTAAAGTAATACAATATGGAAGCCTGATTATTCCCTTATCAATTTTTTAGATGCTTAGTTGTGTCATTTTCTTAGTTGACAATATTATTGTTATGCTGATGGCATTTCGAATCTTATATTCTTTAGATGCTAGCAAGTAATTGACCATCAGAGTTTTATCATAACAACTTCACCATCCGATTTGAAATCGTCCAAATTTTCACATAATTGTCATGGACTTTCTTGTGGAGATATGCCTCGTTGAAATTTCTAAACGCCAATTCAAATTTAAAAATAAAATGTGTAATTGACCACACGAGGGTCATAAGACAATTTAATTGAGATTGATAATTTTTTATGTTAAAATTTTAGAATTGTGAACTTGTATTGATTTGCTTAGACAAGTGGATATCATTGAAATATATGTGTTGGGTAAAGTGACTATTTAAAATTATTTCAAAGAGGTTAATTTAGTGTTATATTGTGTTGATTTGTACAAATCAAGACAACGAATGGTAGAAACAATTAAAAAGTGATAGCAAAAAATTTACAATTTAGTTCACGTAGAAAGAGACTTCCGAAATTAAGAAATATATAAGTCTTCAAGTCAATAATCCCCTCCTCGTATGATGGAAGAGGAAAAGGTTTAACAGACTTCTAAAGTTAGAAGGGGTTGAAAACCACAATATAAAAGTTCAGGGACCAAATACAAATTATAAGAAATTAGATTACGTATAATATCCACAATAGAATCGCAAAAATTAAAATAGCGACTTCGATTCTCGTTCAACGTACGGTAATCGATCATTGGTCTTTCCAGTCTTCAATCTCAATTTCTCAGCCATTTTCTGTTCAAGTTTTACCCACACCGCATACGGAGGAGATGAGGAAACGTGCGACGGCGGCATGGGGAGTGGCAATTGTGTGTTTCGTGGTACTAATGTTGGTCACTCCCAAAATCCCCCAGTCTCAAGAATATCACGACTTCGCCGATCAACGTGAAGTTTTCGGTAATTTTCACTTCTTCTGTTCAGTTTACAGGAACTATTGGATCGATTCTTTAATTTTTTTTGTTGATCTGTCGTAGTTTATTAATTACATATGCTGATTTATTGGACCTTTTTTAAGGTTAGTTTATCTGAAATTAGAAATTCCATTAACAATTGTATGCTTTGTATTGGTTCTACGTCTCTCGTTTTTTTCAATTTTTTCCCATTCCATTCTCTTACTCTCTGGACTCATAATTCACTGTATTACTGCGGAAAAAGAAAGGAATTGCACAGTTTTGGAACTGTTATTTTTTTTTGTTGCAATCTTCATAAACATTGATCACAGTGAAATCATCGTGATCATTTATTATGGCAAAATTTATTCTTTTTTCTATTTTTAAATAATTGTTACACAAACCACTAGGAATATATCTAAATAATGACATCTGAAGTAGGAGATATGAATACATTCCTGAGAAAAGGTTGTGGATTGCTGATGCTGCTTAGAATATGGTCAAATTATTGTCTGTCTTTGTTCCAATTTTTTTTTCTAAGAAAATAAAAATTATGTACAAAGGCGCAGTAATAACTATTTTAGAATCGTAGTCACATTGCATTGATTTTTGCTCGGGATTTTGGTTTTTCAGGGATACCAAATACATTGAACGTGATCTCGAATTTCCCCTTTCTGATCATTGGTCTAATAGGTCTAATTCTTTGCTATTACAGAAACTATTTTAAGCTGAGGTAAGATAATCATTATTTTCTTACAGTGGTCAAGTGCTCATAAGAAATTCATTTTCACCTGTATACATGTACTTCAAAAGCTTGCAGGGTGAACTCTGGGGTTGGACATGTTTTTACATTGGCGTGGCAGCTGTTGGTATTGGCTCCTCTTACTATCATCTCAAGCCTAATGATGAGCGCCTTGTATGGGATCGCTTGCCGGTGAGCTTTTTTGGTGTTGCAAACTGCTGGATCACTTCATTTGTTATTTTTGTTGTTTCATTTTCAATTTATTGTCTCTACCTCTTATAAGAAGCAATTGGCGCTTAACTTATGATATTTGTAGATGACTATTGCATTCACATCTATCATTGCGATATTTATAATTGAGAGAGTAGATGCACGCAAGGGAACTGTGTCCATTATTCCCCTCCTTCTGGCTGGTGTAGTCAGCATATTGTATTGGAGGTAAGCATTCTTTTCATTCAGGCTGTGGTGATGCAATTTTTTGTCTTACAATGGTCTAGTGACAAGATGTGCTTGTCACTAATTCTTATTATATTTTAGACATCGACTGTGCAACAGCGTAAATTTTCAAGAAAGAAATTGCTAGTCAAGCAGAGTTGGGTTTTGGAAATACATGGTAACAATTTAGTCCATTACCAGTAAACTTGGGGTCTGCTGCAGAGTGCTTGTTCACCCTTTGTTAAATCTAGTACTAGCTCTACTTGAAGTTCATATGAATTCAAATCTTTTGTAACAGTATAATGTCATTTTAATTTTGGTATAACTTTTTCCTCTTCTATCATGTTCAAATGGGACCACATTGTAATAAACTCTATTGAAATCACATTGTTCTTGTGAACTACACAAGACAATCCCATCATCGAAGTTGTTCACCCATTACTCCTTTTAATTGATGTTATCTTCATCTCCATTCTTTTTTTTTTTTTTATCAACTCTTATATGGTGTACATCAACCGTATCATTCTCATTTCTGTTGTGTTTATTTTATGGAGTTTTTCTTAATTTGAATCTGCACTCTATGATGAAGTAATTTTTCAAGATCAATATTTTGGAACTGGGAGCTTTCTAAGGGATTTTTGCTTGTACCCCTGTATATTTCTATTTAATTTCTTTGTAGGTTTTTTGATGACCTGCGCCCTTATGCTGTGGTACAATTTGTACCTTGTATAGCAATACCAATAATGGCTATATTACTGCCTCCTATGTACACACATTCCACATATTGGCTATGGGCTGCAGGTTTGTTGCTTTTTCTGTTGCAAAGGTTCCTGCTGTATGTTCTGTGAGTTTCCAAGTAAGATTTCATTGTACAATTTGCAGGGTTTTATCTCCTAGCTAAGATTGAAGAAGCAGCTGACAAACCCATTTACAATTTGACTCATCATATTGTGAGTGGGCACACTCTAAAACATCTATGTGCAGCAATGGTCCCTGTCTTCTTGACTCTTATGCTTGCAAAGAGGGATATTGCAGAAGAAAGGTATCATTTCATTTTAGTGACATTGTTATTGTGTCCAAATATAACCAATGTTGTAAAAACCAGACTGGTCTGCCGGTTTGACGGAAACGGATGGGAAACCAGTCTGGTTATGTGGTAATAACTGTGTAGAGAAGAAAGGCACGAAAGCCAGTTCATCTGGGAACTGGCTAACCAGCCACGGCCTTCACGGTTCTCACAGTTTTGTTTTTCAAAAAAGGAAGACAATAAATTACAATCGTACCACTTTTCATCTTCACTCCACGTGACAGCTTTGTTAAAGGGGCTGCAGTTGCTACCTCCACTGCCTTTGTGGGAGAAATTAACTGAATTGAATCGCACTCTCACCTGACTTGTAACACTGCTGTTGTTAACCCAGAGTTTATGTTAGCCCTATTCTATGAGTATCTATTTATTTAATTTCTAGAAAAATTAACTGATATGCCAATGAAGTCTATTGTGCAGTATCCACTTTCTATATCTCTATACCTTGTTTAGTTTTTCGTACATTGATACACGTTCTTTCTACTGCTCCACTTCAGGCTCAGTTTACTGCAGATTTGGAGAATATCATTGAAGAAGGTTAAGAAAAATGGTAACGACGTGGAGAATCTCTCGTGCACCTATTCTGTTGTTCCAGTTGTTGAGGAATCATCACATTAACACGAAGTTCCAGATTTCCTTTTCGAGGAACAATAAATACTTCAATATCATTTGTTTAATCCGAAGTATCTAACTCGTCCTTGATTAGTGTATATAAAGCACAGGTTTCATGTCAGTTCCTGTAAATATGGAATGGGAATCTTCTCGATGAATTATGTTCATGGCAATTTCTTCTGATACGGACACTCTTTACCTCTGTATAGATTCAATCTAAGTTTTAACTTATTGGGACTTAAAATTTTCACCCCCCAGGCCCCATGTACTTTGCTTGAGAATAAAGATTAGAAAACATGTACACGTCTGCAAGAGTTTTTTTCCACTTGCATGGACATATCATATATAGCTTTCATTTTCACAGGGTTTCAGGTTTGACTTGCAACAATTGGCCAGCCCATGTTATGGATCTTTATTTTTTAAAACCAGATCTTTATTTTAGGGAGATGGGTTCGACCATGGTGCAACAAAGATGAATAATGCAATGTAGCACCAGTCTACGTGTCTTTAAATTATAGATTGTCTTAACGACACTTGTATGCTAATCTTAAGATGATTGAATCAATTAATGATTTAAATGACACCTAAATTGATGCTAAATAGTATTATTCAATGAAGTGTTATTAGGAAACACAAATTGTATACATTCAATATGAGGTATAGATTTCACTTAAGACTATCCCCCCACTTGTTATGAAGATTTCATGAGGTGAAGATGAATATTTTATTTTCTTAAACTATTGTTTAACTAGGGTTTCATTGTTAAAGAGTTTTGTTTTAACAAGAAGCACGAGAAACAAACCGATGAACAACATAACCAAAGATAAATTCATGCAAGTATTTTTCTCATAAAATTTAGGGTAAATTGACAATGAGTATGCTGTTTAGTAGAACATTTCCATTTCAAGAGCTAAGATTGTCCAAAAAAGGTGAAATTGTCATAGATAAATGTGGATGTTTGTGTCAAGGTATCAAGGTTTTACTCGTAAAATTCAGTAGGACACAGTAGTCACTTAATTCTTAGCTTAATTTTTTTATATATAAATTCGATGATTACACACAAAGGGGTGGTGGCGCAGTTGGCTAGCGCGTAGGTCTCATAGCTTGCTGAGTAATCCTGAGGTCGAGAGTTCGAGCCTCTCTCACCCCATAAAATTTTTCCTCCCAACAAAATGGCTCTAAAAATATTAAAAACAAAAAATACACCGTATTTCGGTACATATAAATCTTTTTTTTCCTGATTAAGTTGACCCTCTGGAGATTCTACTTTTTTTTTTCTTGACGAAATTTCTTATTTCCTTATTATTATAATTTATCAATTAATTTCATTTTGCACAATCCTTCTGAAACCACTACCAAGTTATTTAGGACACATCAAAATCATTTATTTAAGGTACTAATCATTTTTCTCACTTATCAAGTATTTCATCAGCTGATAATTTATAGAAACATCTAAAGCAACTATGAAGAGTGTTAATTACCGAATTTTTACTGTTCAAATGTCTTTAACTGTCCAAATTTCTCATTTAAGCACTTACTATAACAATTTGGCAGAAAGTTGTCAAACCTCATAATTATGTACTACTGTGAAACTGAAATCTCTAGATGGCTATATAAGCCTACCAACAAGAAGCATGTGTGTACTAAACGCAAAAGCAAACATTATAAACTTGAGCAGCATGCAAATGAGGTTGGAACGGGCAATCTTTGTGAGCAAACACCGAGGTTTCAGTTTCTTGTCAAATTGGAGCATCTACCAAATAACAGAATGTAATGTAAAACCAACCTGAATCAAAGCTTCTTGAGTTCAGAAATGGAGGTCCCATTACAAGACTAATACTATTCATTCTTTTTTGCTTGTTTTCATTTTCATCTATTGTCAGCAACTGCTTTGCTCTCGATTGTATACTTCTTTTCTTGAAGATCCACTTGCATTTATCTAGTCGATTTTTCTTGTTGTCGACCACAGATGACTTGCGAGTCTCGACTTCCAATTATCGAACATTTCGAAATCTGTGGCATTCACGAGAGATGCGATAGATTTCAAGAAAAAGGTGGCTGAAAGAATGGGGCATCGGTTGTGAGGACGGATTTCCGCTTCGTCTGTATCAAATTCCACCGGATAAATCTCTTGACCCGAGTCTATAAGAAACTGAAACCGTCCTTTTAACAGTGGTGAAGGATCTCCTCAGCAAAACACAACATAAATACCAAAAACATTGACATACCTTTATCCAATTGTAGTATCTTCTGCCCTACACCATCCATTACAGCCAGGATCATAAACAAATTTGAATTTAGAAGTAACGTAAAAAAGAACTCCTTAAAGTCCACAGGAACTCATTGACTTTGGTTCTTAACATGGAAGCTGCGACTCCAAATGGTTATGATGGTAAAATGACGTCCACGCTTCTAGCTAACGCACTATTCTGAAGGGAGGAGTCACTGTCTTGTTGTCCAATAAGAAATGCGACAAAAGGAGAGCAAAGTACAACCTTCAATATCTGTTAAGAACACGCATTGGATCAGATGATTAATCTTACCAGTCAATTTTCCAGGAAAACAATGAATTTGGGCGCATAAAAGTTTCACTATCAAGAACACTTATACATATGGCAGGGAATGCTCTGAAGACAAATATAACAGAGTTGGGTCCATGCATTTTACCATACTCTGAACAGATCCACTACGGATTCTCAATAATTCATGGGAAATTTTCTACTTCAGCAAGAAGAAAGGAGATATATGTTCCTAACTTCAAGAAGGCATTTGATCATTTTTGCTTAGACGCTGGAGGAAGGCCAGTCATCGACACTGTTTAGGAAAAGCTAAAGCTGAATAAAGAAGATGGAGAAGCCTCGAGGATATGATTTTCAGGAAATAGGGTCTGGAAAGTTGCTTTTTGTAGCGGATTTAAATGTAATTGTGCTTTGGGAATGCATTTCAGATTTTAATACCAAGATAAGACATGCACAGTCAGTTAGAATACACATTTATCCTGTGCAAATCCCAGGTCATGCTGATCATTAACCCCAGTTGTCTTGTTAGTCAACATAGGATTTTCTTAATATGAATTTCTCTCTCCACATGAGACATAAAATAAGCAATTATTTCACAGAAAAAATTTTATAAATAGAGGGTGCAAGTTACATCATCTTCAGGGCAAACGTCTTTTGTTGATAGAAAAAAGGTGCTAAACTTTTGCTGTATAAATGTACCGAGTAGAAGCAAGTCTTGTGCATACCTGAAATGTTATGTGTTCAGATTCATTTTGTCTTCCCCTCATGAGAATTATTTGTTTTAAACACCATAAACTGCTTGGACAATAGTTCCATGATAAGTTCACGACCAAACAAGTGGGAATTTTTTAGAATCAAACTTCTTGTAGATGAATCAACAGCATAGCCTTGACCAGGCATCCACTGTAGCAAGTGAAGAAGCAATGCTTTCTTATCAGGTTGCTGAATATAACGAGATATGGCCATATGAAATATTTCCTGAAAAAGACAAGGCAAAGGGTTCATTCTTGAATCTACTAGGACAGCCAAGGCACACTAATAACAGAGGTTACAGAGCTTTCATCCATATCTAGAGAATCAACAAGGTCAATGTGAATTACGTACAACCATCAAATATGAGCCCCTAAAAAGGGTCTCATGAAACTCAATCCGAGACCAAACATAGACTTGGATGTTCTCCTAGCTCACAAGGGTAAAGAACTCAATCCAGCCCAATGAGTTGGGAGACAGAGACAGCCAGAACCATGTATTTCACGTCTATGTATGAAAGGAATAAACTTCATCAATCGCTCAACTCAATAAATCAAATCATCACCTGATCAATCTTGTAACCAGATCTGTGAATAGACTTTAGCACATCGTTTATCAAGTTCATATTGCCTCTTTTCATAAAGGAGGTAGAAAACTTCCGTATAGCAGCCCGAGTGATCAACTTTGCATTGTCCTGAAGTATGCAAGCGATTAGAAATCAATCATCCACAAGAGACATAACCCTATTGAAGATTGTGTTACTGGGTAATTATATACCTTGACCACTACATATGCATCTTTGAGAAGTCCACCCGCAACTAAAATATGCAAAATCTTTTCATGAAGGGCCTTGCATGTGGGTTTCTTGCTATATCTCAACATATTGTACACGGAAAACGCTTCTGAATGGGCACCAGTTTTACCAAGGTGGTAAATTAAAGAGGAACAGAGGTCCTGCACAAAGAAAACTAGTATCAATGGGCCCACATTGTGTTTAAAACTAAATTAAACATGTCGAAAACCATCCTGATAACCAGAAACTATTCTGTCATCTTTGAAAAACTCTCCATTGTGAATAGCATACTCTTTCAGGGAAACAAATACTGCTGTTCGAATCGATGTGTCATTGAAGGATTTCATCAGTTTCAACACAAAGTTGTTGTCAGACCAGATAAACTCTATTAAGAGAGAAGATAATAACAAGAGGATGTAAAGTGATGGTGGATTTAAGAAAAACTAGCAAAAGCTTCTTCTGATTCCAAAATAAAGCTTAAAACAAAAAATCTTCTCAGAAAATACCAATAGCAACAAATAGTCTCATCGTTAGATGCTATTATGGCTAGATTAAAACGATTATTCCCCTCAACTAAAGTGAAGAAAAATTCCGAGACCACCTGGTAGCTTTTGTTTTCCAAGATCCCCATTTTCACATGCTATCAGTTGTTGCACCGATGAAAATCTGTATGAACTTAAAATGGCATGATATGGTGATAAATTTTCTTTGCAGACGAGTGAATTTCAATTTCAAAATTAGTTATCTACATTTTAAAAACATCCAAAAGCAAACTATGATTATCCAAATATAGAATAATTGATTTCTCTCATCAACCCAAAAAAACCAAGCATCTAAGTACCAGTGATATGAAAGGATCAACAAACAATCATAGTTTACAGAAAAAATACTAAGCAAAAGCTAATAAAAAAACCTATGAGAAGCCTATAACTGCACAATTAAGTGATGTCAGTAAAGAAGCCAGGTATCTGGTATAGGAGGCCATCATGTTTCCATGCATTATTTTTCTCCCAATTGTCAACTCTTAAAGTGCAAGTGAATTATTTTATTCAAGGTAGAGCACTCTCATAGATAGCACTTCAGTATTAACTGCAGCCTACCTCCTCGGGTTCGTGACCTTTTCTGTGCATGTCTTCCATGGTACGGTATGCAAGTAGATACAACTTTTCCTTGCTAAAATATTTTATTAAAATATGAAAGGTATTCCAATCAGGGCTAATTGCTGACTCATCCATTTTCTTCATCATTTTCATTACATTCTCCATTTCTCCTGTTCGACAATAGGCACAGAGCATTGTATTCAAAATAACCACGTCATACTTGTCATATTTGGCCTCAAATTCACAAGCCAATTGCTTTGCATCTTCAAGGAGACCGCTACGGCAGAGGGCTGAAATCATAATACTGTAGGAGTAACCATCTACAGATATTTTGAGCAAAGAAGGTCATGAGTGTGAGACTTACAAGTTGCACATAAATTATTACACGAGGTTCTAAAAATCTAAAAATATAACATAACAAGTAAGACAAGACATTTATGGATATTAAGCAGGAGGTTCTAGCATCTTAAACTAAAATAAAACAGGAAAAAGAGAAAACCGATAAACCTTGTGATCAGATCAAACGGGTAAAGTCATATTCAAACCTACATTCATGGACAATTTTTGATACACCTAAGCTAGTGGCAGAAAGTAGAAGTAAATGATATTAAAGAACAGCCGTCCCTAGCTATTGACATAAAAAATATCTGAACTTTCTATAAACCAGTTTCAAAATACAAGAGGAGGAGCGTGGCTAGCTACATATAATTTAATCCATAACAATTTTC
>CAIGRR010357450.1:0-12146 GCA_903798365.1 Fraxinus sp. 1973-6204 | reverse complement strand
TTTTAAAATTCGAGTCGCTACATTTATTAATGGGAAGATGTTGTCATCTTCTAGTTGAGAATTGATTATCACCATTAATGTTTTTAATAATTTTTTCAAAGGTGCCAATACAAGTTTTCGACAGTTCTTACAGTTCATCTGTCAAATAGTTCTGTTGAAATAGTCGGTTTAGACATGTGAACTATCGAACCCAACATTTCTGAACTGTCGGGATAGACAATTTAATTATCGAATCCGACACTTGAAAACTATTGACACATCCTTGATTTCACCTTCTGTTGTTCCATGGATTTCAATATTCGAAAGTCCCACATTCATATTATTAAATGTAGACATATTTATTGTGCGGAATTCTTACCGTTGCAATCCCCACATTTCAGGTATGAGTAATCATTTGAGATTCATCATGTCGTATGGGGGACAGTTTGTTCATATTGATGACAAATGGAAGTGGAGATGGGACAAAACCACTTCCACTTTAGTGCCGACAAGTATTTCCCTAGCCGGACTCGTTCTACGATTGAAGGACAAACTTGGTATTCTTAATCCTCGCACTGAAATTGAATTGAAGTTCAAAGTCCCGAATCTGAATATACCTCTGGCCGAAATATGCTAAGATGAAGACTTAAATTAGTACATATCAGTTCATAATTAAATTGCCATATGCGTTACTGTTTTAGAAACCGGGCTCCCAAGTGTTGGCATGGGGAGGAATACAAATTGTCCAGATCGTTCTTTTGTCGTAGCGGATGTTCACCAAAATGTACAACATGAGGAGATCAATCATCAGATAATATCTTAAACAATAATGCACCCGTTCGTTTGCCTATAGCGAAGCAATATATCCCNGAGGAATACAAATTGTCCAGATCGTTCTTTTGTCGTAGCGGATGTTCACCAAAATGTACAACATGAGGAGATCAATCATCAGATAATATCTTAAACAATAATGCACCCGTTCGTTTGCCTATAGCGAAGCAATATATCCCATTACGCGGGAAGTGGACTGGGTTGTTCCGAACGAAATTACAAGTACTACTATTTTGCCACCCGTTGTGTGTCATCCTCTGGGTAGACCACCCACACGACGTAAGTGATCCAGTATAAGTCTACCACACAACTCAGGAAATGCACTCGCTACGGTAGAGTTGGTCATAACCGGACAACATGTTCGTACCCCGCTGTAACACAACCGATGTAAACAGGTTTCATCTCCGGAAGTCGTTGAAGTAGTATGTTAAATATTCCCCAATGACGATGTACAATATGAAGTTATGTTTAACATTTTCTTTTTATTGTAGTTTGCAGACGTTATTGCTCGTTATGTTCGCACATTATCATTTTGAACTTGCATTCTTATTTCTAACTTACATTATCATTCGAAATCCATTATGATTTGCAGACAGTAGTAGACATGTTTACATTTACAACTAAAATACGGATTCATTGACATAATACTGCATGACAGCCCGACAATCATCTGTGGTTCTCGACAGGTTGTTTATGTAGTTCTCAACAGTTGCCACAGCTGACTACAAACTATAACTACACATATAACAACCCAACAGTTCATCTGTTGTTCCCGATATATTTTTTCTATCGTTCTCGACAGTTGGCACATACTACAAACTTAACTACACATATGAGGCATAAAGGGACATGTTACTGATTCTTTGGTAAAGACTGTTACAAAAATCATCCTTGATAAAAGTAAATATAAAAGAACTGGCACTCATTCATTTGTACACAACCATATGCAACTACCTCCCACCTCATTCATTGTCGACGTTTGAACTTTCTCCTCCACTGTCTTCATCAGAATCATTCGAGCTTATGACAATTATCTCAGGAGGTGCAACGTTCGCCAACTACTCATCATCATCGGATTCATTTTCGTATCGAACCATGTACTGAAACCCCTCATCGAGCACACTTTTCGGTGACTGTAAAGCTTCACTTGCAACTTCATTTAGATTGGAAAAAGGAACAGTGAAAACGGCTCTCCTACCATTCGTAGGGTTGACTTCCCATCATTCGAAGAAATTATGATGGGACATAACGGGGACGAATCGGGTAATGGCAAAGGATCATTCAGGTTGAAAGGTTCACTACTTCCCATGGACGAAGCCATTAGTAGCATGCAAATGCGATGGGTGAAACTGTTTTTGTATCTGAGTTACAGAGTGACAAAGCTTATGAAGTCTTCAAGTGCAACTCACTTATTTAGTGATGACATGCTATTTATAATGAACTTCTTTGAAGGAAGCAACTATGGTGAGTTACTACCACCAAATCACATCTCAAACTTAATTTGACAACCAATGTGTGTTCGTGAAGAACGCATCGTACGTATGATGTTGCGGTTGTTTTGTAGCCGTCCAGCAAAGAAGCATTGGCGATCGTTCCCCAAGCCGCTGACCAAATCACTCTCTAATTTTCGGTACCGCCTCGAATGTCCATATCTGTCGTAGCAGAAAAGCATTGTCACGTGACATCGCATGGGAATGACAATATATGTGCATCAAAATAACAGAATACAATGTTTAAAATAATGGTTCGTACCTACAGGGCGATGGGGAAACCATGAACTGTATAGTTGATCTCATTCTCCTCCTTTCTCTTGGCGTCATGAAATTTTCGTGCCCCGCTACCCCGAAATTTCCGAACACATGAAACAATATATTTCAACTGCACGAAAACAAATGAAAAAATTGTGGTGCACAATATTTTGTACATGTTAATGCGAAACGCACATATTACGCTCGGATGAACTAACATTCGACATGTGAAACTGTCATGTATCGAGAAAAACTGAGAAGAACTTTCGGGTCTCGACAGTTCATCTCTCGAGATTCTTCCATTTGCCGTGAGTTACTGCGGTGAACTGTCGGGAACTACAATTCACTGCGATGACATTTCTCTACTGAAGTTAACTGTGGAAAAATTACTTCTACATAGTATACATGCATGACTTAATTGTAACACACACAACTGATACATGCAATTTTGATCTCAATTTCAACTCAAATAATCTTTTTCTCATTTAACAGTTTGTGTTGACACTCTTGGAACTTAAAACATCTCAAACATAACTTACTTAAATAAATAATATATATTCATCTCCCACTTAGGTTAATAGTGAACCGCCCTATTAGAGTAGAAAAGCCATTAAAATCTAGATTTAACATATGACAAAATTTCACTACTTAGGCTAATTGTGCCACATTTTGGAGTTTAGCACATGGCCTCATAGAGAAAGTAATTTGCATTGCAATTTTTTTAATAAAGTGAATATACTAACATTAACTAGGAGTCATTAAATAGAACATATCAATTATATGTGACAAACATAATGGTGGCAATCGAGTCGAGCGGCTCGTCGGCTCAGCCGCTCGGGCTCGTCAAAAAACGAGCACGAACACGAGCACGAGCCGAGCGAGCCGGCCTGCTCGACTCGTTTTTTACGAGCGGCTCGTCTAATCTTTTTTAGAAGGATAGTAAAAAAAAATTCAAAAAAGGTGAGCCCAAGCCGAGCAGCTCGGCTCGCTACAGTACGAGCTCGCCCACGAGCAACGAGCCTAGCTGGCTCGTTTGGCATCCCTAGGCAAACATAGATTTTATAACCTGAGGAGACTCGGCTTATTATTCATAGTAGGTCTCAAAATGTCACAATAGGAGACTCAACATATTTGTATATTCTCATTAAAACCCCTTAACACCGATACAGAAGTACGTACATGGAGCACAATAACATCAGGATGCAAGATCACATATACTTGGGTTTTAAAATAAGAGATCATACAAATTATAATTTCATTTTTATACATTCGATTAAGAGTCTATTTGATACATGAATCCAAATCCATTCCATTAGTTACAAACCTCATCCTCATTACCCAAAGCAAGCCAAATTCATAGCAAAAAATCTGAAAATGATTGTATTCATTATTTGCAGCCCTACTATTACTGATGGATCCTTACGTCTGGCTTCTACAAGAAGCATAGTGTACCATTGGGAATTCCTAAGGTTGACATGAGCATTACCTAAGCTGAGCACTTCATTCGCAACCTTAGGATTACAATAGGCAGCAGCATAATGAAGTGCATAAGCAGCATCTAGTGTGATGCTAGATTCCTTGAGAAGTAACTTCACCAATTCAACATCATTAGAGTCCAATGCCTCGTGAATCCTTTCAATTCTCTTTTCATTCACCGGGTCCACACTCAACGAAGCATGTTCACCAGATTTTTGAGATTCAATGAGAAGTGATTGAATGCCACATAGAACTACTTTTTCTAAATCTGAGTCCACTAATCTCTGGACACATTATGACAGAAGTTGCTCTAACTGGCAATGAAAGGCTACAACAAAGATTGGAATAATATATTCAACAAAAGCTTCATAAACGAAGTCAAGAAGACGACGATGCATGCAAACAAAGAATGTGATATCAGAATGCATGTTATTATGGAATAAATGCAGGGTAGGCCCAATCTTTAACTGTGAAAAGAATAGTAGGCCATCGTTCAATATGATGTGCTAGTTCCAATCAAGGTGCATTACACAAAATTAGTAGGTAACACAAAGAGATATGATATTCAATCCACTTGAAATGGCATATTAATAGCCACATAATATTACTACTTCCTGCTACCAAAGGAATACGTGGGTAACATGGGGATAGATAAGTATGTTTAGAGACTTTATTTGACTAAAAGTATATATGTCGTGAATTTATGCATAACTTTATGTTCTGTTAGTGACCTCGTGCATCCTCGAGATTTAGTTAATTTCTTAGCAGAATAATACATTAATTTGAAGTCACAGGCATTGAGAAAACAACGTTTAGTGAAGCCCAAACCAATAATAAAAAGAAATGATTCAATTTTTTTGAAAGAAGATTTTCTTAAAACTTTGAAAGCGAATGCCATATGTATGCATACTCATTCAATGTGAACAGCTTAACCAATTAGAGACAGGACGAGCCTAAACGAGCATAACAAGTACTTTAATCTGAAAGGTGGCAGAACCATATATCAGTTCCACAGCATAATTAATTGCAGGGCGACAAGCATCGTGACTACAAGATTCATCGACACATGTTGAAACTTCGGCTGGAGATGACTTAAGCTTTCCAGTATATAAATAAGTTAAGAGAACCTTAAATGCTTCATGTCCAATTGTGTAATGAGGCACCAATTCTGACATGAGATATTTCGTCTTACTTTCCTTAACAGAACTCCCATTCCCATTCTTAAACAGCTCATGGAAAAATGGACTGCGTGCAGCCAAAATACAGTGATTGACACCCACAGGTGTTCCATCAACTTCTATCACTGCATCACTATGGTCATACTCAGCATCAAGGAAAAGCTTTTCAAGACTGTCGCTGAGTCGATTCAAACTCAACAATTCAAGATTGGTTCATACTTCATAGCTAGAGGGGGAAGGTATGCTGAAGCTATTCGACCTATTTGAAATATCAGAAGCAACAGAGTTGGATGATAATAATAGTCATTTCCACTTTCCATAACAAACAGCTTAGTTGACTTTTCCCTCAGATACCAATCTTCATCTTCTCAGACAGGTAAACATTGACCTCTATAGAGCTGCAAGCTAATAATTGTCTCTTGTCTATCCAGAACACAAAAGCGTAAATCCAATTACAACTGAACTTAATAACCTAAATCTACATAAAGTCACGATCAAGAGAAGCCCAAGTCCTCGGGACCATCAAATACTCCCAAGAAAATAAGTTCCAGCAGTCTAAATTTTAGTCTTGCTCTCAACACAAAGAAAACACTCAGGAAGATTCAATTTTCATGTAGTTCCAACTCTAAATGAAGCGAAATGAAATTTCTATTCATTCCCACTCTTCAAGCATAACCCATTTATCAAATCACAAAAAGTTCCTTTAACAACAATAAATAATATTTCCATCCTCTGATTCTCAAATCAGGGAAAACCTCTCAAACCAACACTTGCATCTCATAAGTTAACACAGTATTTTGTTCATAATCTCATCAGTGGGCAATCTGCGCAGAGAAACAATTTCTTAACTTGCAAAAATGACAAACTTCAAGCTAGCAATCACATAAATGCAACCCAAGTCCAAGAAACAAAAATCAAAGTTTACATAGCATAAGAACACCCTTCGAGTTCTTAAAAAACACTTCGTCTACAACCTTCAAACATATAAAACTGTTCAAGAAACGGGTCAAAAAAGAAAAGCAAATTGCTTACCTTTTATTAATGATTCAAGCTCCCGAAGGAGTTGGGTTCTTCTCGTCTGGGCGGTAGAGTAGTGAGTGGAGTGATTTAAGGGTCGTTCTTTTTGTATTTCAGTTTTGAGTTCTGAATTCATTTTGTATCTTGTGTTTTAAGTGCCTGTTTTGAAATTGTTGAAAATGAGTTTTTTTTGTCATTCTGAAAAACTGTTTTTCAAAACATAAAAATGGAAAACGCTTTGAGTTTTGAACTCGTTTTGTGTTTTGTGTTTTGAGTGTCTGTTTTGAAATTTCTGAAAATGCGTTCTTTTTGCCATTCTGAAAAACTGTTTCCGAAAACATAAAAATGGAAAACGCGTTTATTTTGAAATTTTGAGAATTTATAATATTTTATTCAAGAAATCTTATTATTCAATAAATTCCAATAGTTTAATGTTAATATAGTATTAAATAACATATAAATTTTGAAGATGGTGAATCTTGAAATATTTTTTTCCAAATAGAAAAAACGCAACCTAAATTAATTTGGCAAGTCCTTGTACATAAACAAATCCAACAGCATCGTTTACACCCACAACTTGCGCAACCATCCAGTCACCTTGAGTTATAGGACTCAAGCATTGTCCATTCGAGTTGTGTAAATATAGATGTCTGAATCCTGTTTTCTCACTAGACCAAATAATCGCTCCAGGAGATCTAGTGTTCACTTTGTCCAAAGGGGTGAAACAATCGTGCAGATTGATCCAAGTTTCATGTTCTTATTCCAAGATTATTTTTCTCTGGCCTGATTTGATATCAAACTTTAGGATCTTTAGTTTAGAATGTGACCTGTTCAAAACCTGAGCAGTAAGAATATTCACATGCATCCAACAGACTTTCGTCAAGTATTCCTCATTGTTTGCCTGGCCTATTCCTCCACACAGAAGATCCATCCAAGTCACTGGACCTCCTGTAGCTGAAACAACACCCAATCTAACTTTCACATTTAGACCACCCACAAAAGGGTAAGAATGATCTTCCTGTACCTCCGAACCAACAAAACTTTTCCCTTGGTGCATGATCCTAAAAAGAGGTATCTCAGAATAATTAACCTCTGTAAATGCAATAAATTTGTTGTCTAGAGACCACCAGTAGCCGTTTTTACGTTCCATCTCCTCCTACAGCCAGTAAACATAAGTATTCTTCAGCTAGCAAATTCATTAAGTTTCTTGTATTGTGGAAAATAAGTGATTGCTTCATACAACATTTCATAAATACATAAATTTGTAATGAAAGAGAGTTTGAACTATAACCTCACTTGGGCTATGTACTCAGAAAGACCATGTGTCTAAAAAAAAAAAAAAGAACAACGTATAATCAGGTTTACGATCAATTAATAAATGCAACGGTCATTCCAATGTTCAAAATTTTTCAGTCAAAATGAGATGCAAGGAAACCATGAAAAAAAAGATCCACAGAGGCAGGTATGATCAATTAATAAAATTAAGTTAGGCGTGTTTTTAAGATCAACAAAGACAAGGATGTTCGTGCAATTTATAGGTAAACTGAAGTATTGCTTTTCCTTCAAAAAAAAATCCTAAGCTATCAGCATATGCTTCCCTCTTGCACTTATCTATTGCTTTTCCTTTAAAAGATCCTATGCTTCCCTCTTGCACTTATCCTTTTTCTCATCCTTCCTTTCTTCAATTCTACACTTTTTCTCTCATTTGTCGTTTATAACTGGTAAGCACTCCATCAACGTTATTTCTCCCAAGTTTAACATAATTCATTTCAAATTCCAGATCAGAGTTCACTTTCCACATTCAGAGGTAGTATCACTCAATTCAAAGTTGAAACACAAAGATTTACATGTTTGCTTTTTGATATTATAAACAAAATCACATGAAGAAATGGGAAATCTGGAATTATATAAATCGAATCATCTCTTTTTGAGAATTTGGATGTGTTCGGAGTTGTGAATCTCATCCAGAGACCTGTGTTACATGTAAAGTCACAAAGATCAAAAGAAATGTATCGATGTTTTTTTATTGAAAGAAGAAGGCCAACATGCAGATTCCATTATTGCAAATAAGTAGCCTACACTATAAATTTTCGTAATTGTTCAATATGAAATGGACCAGCAACTTCAAGAATCAAGACACTTCCCTCTCATTACAGTTTTGAATTCATAAGGTGAATAATCATTAAGAAAACTTCAGAAGTCTTCAATCACCAAAAGATTTTATTCAAGCCAGGCAGAATTTTTTTTAATCACAAGATAGAGAAAAGAGATCTTATAATTTCATTTGCACGTTAGGCAGAATAAAGTCCATCATATTTGAAGATCAAAAACTATGCATCATAGTTTACCTGAATATATGTGCTTCTTTAGAATTCTTAATTCTAAACTCTGCAAAGAATAATCAAAACAAGAACCCTTTATTCACATGAAACTGAATAATCATTTAAAACAACTCACTGTACTTGCAAAAGCAACAAGCAATAGAAAAAATAATAAATCAAGACAAAGGCAGAAGGTAATAAGTACTAACCACCAATAATAACTCGCTTACAAACTCTAACCATGTAATAAACCTTAGAAATTATCAAAACTTTCAAATCCTAAGATGGTTTTCCCAGTGCAGTAAATTCTGATGAAATAGGGTCAAAATTCTTGATCAGCTTCATCAATCTTCCTCAGTCTTCCAAAAGTCAAACCTCTATCCATAATCTCTCAAAATCCACCCAATCTACCCACAAGAACAATCAAGACTCTGCAACTCCAAAAACCCTCCAAGAAAATCACCTCACAGTGAAAAAGAAAGATAAGAAGAGAGAAGCTGACGGGCCTCGCCTCAGGTCCGGCCCCGTCGCCAGCGTCGAGAAGAGAGGAGAGAAGCCGATGGGGGCAAGAGTGAACAAGAGATGGGACTTTGAGTTAAGAACGGAGAAGCCAGGGACAAAATGTCAAAACGGTGTTTCGCACGTTTCCAGTGTTTTATTTCCAATTTTTACTGTGTAAAACACTGAAAACGCCCAAAACTATGAGTGTGTTTGGTAGAGATTAAAATTGAAAAATTAGTCGTTATTGTTGACTTTTATTAGACGAATGTGACACAATAACGATTATATTTTCAATTTTAATTGGATTAAAATTTATACCGAACAAGCCCTATATGCGANACTGTGTAAAACACTGAAAACGCCCAAAACTATGAGTGTGTTTGGTAGAGATTAAAATCAGATTAAAATTGAAAAATTAGTCGTTATTGTTGACTTTTATTAGACGAGTGGGACCCAACAACGACCATATTTTCAATTCTAATCTGATTAATAGCCCTACCAAACGGGCTCTATATTTTTCTTGTTTTAGCATTTTTAGTACAATTTTTTTTTTCTAAAACACGTTTTCGAAAATAGGAAATGAAACACGTTTTCACTATTTTGAAAAACTGAAACTGAAAACGACCCAAAAATGGTAAAGAGAACATGACCTTAAATATAATCAAATCTCAATTAATACTAGACGTGTAAGGTATTTAAATTATGTAGAGGGGTAAAGATGTCCAAAATTGACAATCTTGGAAAGACTTAAAAAAAGTGACATTTTTGTAAATGTAAAGCCAAAAATTGACATCTAGTGCAATTTCCTCAATTTTATAAAACAAAAGATGAAACACGTACAAATGAAATGAGACGAAAGGAGATGAACGAGCCTGTATCTATGGGTGTCTTTCTGATGAATCAAATGGTGGCCTCCAAGTCTCCAACAAAAGAGTTCGCGGCACAACGGTTGATATCAAAATTGAATAATAGAGTTTCACTGGGTTGGATCGGTTTGTGAGGCTTTAAATAATGAACTGACCCAACCCACAATTGTTTTAAATTTATTTTACCCGACCCTACCCCGGTTTATACCTAAACCGACCCAACCCACCCCGTTTCGGGTCGGGTCGATTCTTTGGATCATGATTTTTAAGTCCAGTTCTAGTTGTGTCTCAATAGTTTCACTTTGTAATTGTATTTGCTTCACAATGATTGATAAAGAAAAGAGAACAAATATACAACACAATCTTTAGAAAGAGAAGATTGGCATTTTTTCCCTTTTAAAAAAATTATATTAGCAAAAAGAATTAAAATATTACTTTTTATTATTACAATGGTCTTTCTAATGAGTTAATCTTATTAATGGCTTGTTCGGTATTGATTTTAATCTAATTAAAATTGAAAATATAGCCGTTATTGGGTTCCACTCGTCTACTAAAAGTCAACAATAACGGCTAATTTTTCAATTTTAATCCGATTTTAATCTCTCCCAAACGCATTCTAAATACTACTCAACTTTACAATAAAGCTTCAGTACGTAAAATCCAAATGTTAGATTGACGACCTCGAAATTCGGCTAAGATCCTAGGTAGATAAATACCCTTATCCATTCCATAACGAATAATGTTATTTCGCCCCATTTGGGTTATAACCACAGTTTATGTGTTGTTAGATGATAGATTAAATGAAAGATAAAATTAAATGACTTATTTAATTGTATTTATCATTTAATGTTACGTTAGCGCCACATAGATTGGAGTTATAATTTCAGTGGGGCTAAATAACATTACTCTTCCATAAATTGGTATGTTGTTGCCATCTTTAAGGTTTTATTGATTATGTATGATTATATTATTGATCCAGCCTCTCAAATCAGACTCTGTCTTCACTCTTGATTCCTTCCATATCTCGAACCCTAACTAACAAGGACCATGCTACATTACCAGGCCCACATAGGCCCTAGCATGTGGGCCTGGAAATGCTAGGGAGCCAGTTGACCCTGAACAAGTATCTTTTTAGTCTCTGCCAACCTATCACAAATGGTCAGTTGGCCCTGTACAAGTATCTTTATTCAACTAACAATTTCAATTTTTTCCCAAATCTCTCTCCTCCCCCATATGATAATTTTAAATTGTATCATTATCTCTGAACTTTGAAAATTAATTACCCGGTCCAGTTTTAGGAGTTTTGCTTACGAGTCATCATGCCACCATGTAAGCAAATATGTCAAAAACTGAATGGGTAATTAACACATTGGTCTAACTGAAGTGCAATTTAAATTACAACCATGATGATGATAATATTAATAATAAAATCTTAAATTTGTGTATGAAAGTAAAATTTAGTGATTTTTTTGGGAACATTATAATTTAAAAATGGTCAAAGTATAACATTAATTTTATCCACATATTTCGTAGGACCCATAACTTATAACATTTAGAAAATTTTCACTGCATACCAATTGTTCGAGGGGTTGGTGCTAAGCTGAAAATAGTTTGATTAGTGTCACAGGAAAGGAGTGATGCTATTTTTAAGGATAAGAAACTTAAGTTGCTGGAATTGAGATTTCATTGTATAGCTAAAACTTAATGTGGCCCTAGCCTTACACACTATAAATGGGATCTTACATATTGACGAAGACCCCGTGAACACATAATTTGAGCTAGCCTTTATGCGAGAAGTTGCACCAAGTGGGTAAGGAAGAAAGCTTACAGTTTTTTTAAGGGGGGCCCTTTCCATGTGAAATCTTTTAGGAGGCCCCTTGAGTAAGCTAGCAGGTGACGAAGAATAAGACAGTAGCCAGTGAAGAATAAACTAGTAGCTAAAAATGAGCAAGCAGCATGATGAAAGCCCTTGAGTAAGCTAGCAGTTAGTACAGAATAAGAATGTAGAGAGATATGAGCAAACATACTTTTGGAATAAAAGAGTTTTGAATATTGATTTTAGGAATGACTACGTAGAAAAAAAGAGCTTGAAAAGTATGATTGTCAAATAGGGACTGAAGCTTTTCTAAAAGCGATGTCGTTAACTTAAATTCAACTAAAAATAGTAGAAACAATGCAAAAATACCAGAATCACATGGGACACGAGCTATAAGCTTCAATTGAGACGAT
>CAIGRR010357445.1:0-10651 GCA_903798365.1 Fraxinus sp. 1973-6204 | reverse complement strand
AAAAAAAAAAAAAAAAAGGGGGCCGTTAGTCTTCTAAGTGGATCCCAAATGTGAGAGGAAAGTCAAAAAAAGGGGATGATTTTGGTACAATAATGGCAATAAAATGCATTCTTCTGACTTAAAAATGAGCTCCAAACAAGCTCATATTCTGATTGGAACTTTGTTAGATGTACACTTGGTTCACATTCATTTTGACAGCCCTCTCACATAGGGCAGCCCGCAATTTTAAAAATTGTGGATCCCACCCCCTATGTGAGAGGGCTGTCAATTTAGCATTTTTGTTTTGATTGCTCCAACGACTTGATATTTATAATGTATATCTAGGTCAATTGTTACATGACAGACACTAGAGGCCTGGCCTTAAATATGGTATTTGTGCTTAATAGATTTTTTACAGCACAAATTATATATAGAAAAAGTAATTTACAAATAATATGAGTCCCCAGTGCTCATTGAAAGTTTTTTATTTTTATTTTTATTTTTTTTATGTACAGAGGTGGCACCATTTGCATCAAGGAAAAAAATTCATATCTAATAGATTAAGTATAGTCCATTTCAAAATTAAGAAATAAAATTTAAAACTTCAAAAATCAAATATAAATTAAAATTTATTTATGAAATAATTAATTAAATATATTAATGTAGCATTTCTATACTATATTCTCACAAATTATCGAATTAATTGGTCACATATTATTTTTTGATCACGAATCAGAAATTTTATAGGTCACAATTATTTTACGATCACAAATCGAATATTTTATAAGTTACAATTTATTCATTGATTACAAATAATAATAAAAAAATATATGTCACAATTTATTGATCGATTATAAATCACAACATTTATGCGTCATGACTCAAATTTGTATGCCACATATTATTTATTAGTTACAAAATATCAAATTTATTGATCACAATCTCAAATAATTAATCACATATTATTTATTGGTCACAAATATAATAATTTATTGATCACAATTAACCAAATAATTAGTTACAAACACCCCCACCCCTACCCCCACCCCCACCCCCACCCACGCCATGACCACCATCACAACCGTCGACAACAAGCACCACCCTCATTGCCACCACCAACAAAAATCACCCCAAACCCCCCAACACCACCAAAATATGGAAACCACCTTCATTACTCCAACAACCAAAAGCAAAACCAACACCGCCACCGCCACCGCCACTACCACTGCCACTGCCACTGCTAGATCCAGCACCATCTACACCAACCACTTGTAGCACCACCACCACCACCACTTGTAGCACCATCATTGCAACCTACCACCACACCATCAATGTACACCCCCAAAACTCCTACTAAGCATATTGGAGGAAGAAACCAACCCCAAACCCCAAATCCATCGCCGTTGCACCCCACCTCTATCAACCCACCGCACACACCATATCACACACAGATCACCACCGCACACACCATCGCTTGTGATCAATAAATAATATGGCATTGGTGGTTGTCGTGCTTGCAATGCCGCTGTGGGCTCAGATCTGATGTGCGGGGCGATCACTTGTGCCTCGTCGTGCACTGCGATTACTCATCACCGACGAGAGAATAGACAAGTAAGAGGTTTCGAAAGAAAGAAACGAGATATAATTAGGGTTTGGAATTGAAATTGTGTAGAGTAGAATTAAATTTATAATATTATCATACATATTAAAAGTTTGAATTAAGATCTGATTTTTGTATAAACAAATTTTAAATTTGATTTTTGAATTGCGATATCTAAAATTTCGATTGCGCGTAATTTCCACTTGGATCAATTTCTCATTTTCGTCGGCATCTCCTTGAGCCCATTGGGCCAGGCCCGTAGAAGGGTGGAGACGTGGGGTCCTTTGGTCACTAATCTTTCACCTAAGATGTACACGACTCTGCGCACTATAGGATTTTGAAAAGCATACGTTCGGAGACCAGAATAACAACATTATTATTGAAGCTTCAAATTGCAAACTGACGGCTCTGATTAATTCATTAATAATCAAATGAAAAAGGGTGGGTCCAACACAAAAATATCAGCGTTGCAGTGGACAGGTTTGTGTAATCCTGTGGATTCGCACTCCCACCCGCAAAAATCCTGTGGGCATTTGTCAGTTTTTTTCTGCCATCGAATGGAAACCCGACACTAAAACCAGCTACTGCTGTATATATTCACCGTATAAACACCCACGAATTCTCTCATTCCTGTTTTTGCATTTGGACTGGACACAACAATATCACCTTTTTTCTTTTCTTTTTTTACTTTCTACAGCCGCTATATCTTTCCGTATTGCCTTTATCTCGAGATTTATATAATGCTGTAAAGATTGATCAAATTCTACAGTTTCTGCTCATTCAAGAATCTTTCTCAGGTTCTGTTGATTCTACTGCTCCATCTCATTTTCTCTCATATTTATTTGTTACTCTTTGAAATTCTTGTTTTCAATAATTATTTTAAGAACTGGGTAATATTTTACTCAAGGTATTCTGGTTTTTGTTGTTGGAAATTTTGTTAGTTTCGCTTTATTTTTTATGCATATATGTGAAAATAGGTGGCCCGACGAATTTCTTGATTAGGGTCGTAAAGAATTTGACTGGTGTAGTTGCAATTTTACAAGTTGTATGGAATCTAATGCTATGCCTGGTGGAATGTATTCTAGTGTAAATCCTGGAATTTTAGGGCTAGAAATGTCACTGCACCACAAAATACCACCACAAAACCCTAACCAGATGCAGCAGCAGCAGCACCAACATAATCCCATGGCGACCTATGGCCACCGGGAGGGTGAATACCAACCACAAACTCAGCAATCTGTAAAACCATGGCGCCCATATGCTGGAAAGCCTAAGAATCAAAGTTTGACCCTCAGTGATGATGATGAGCCTGGACCAGAGAATATTTCTGATGATGGGAATGTGAGAATGTCTCCTTGGCAAAGAGTGAAATGGAATGATAATATGGTGAGGCTGTTGATAATGATCGTGTTCTATATTGGTGACGAAGTTGGCTCCGAATGTAATGATCCGGCTAATAAGAAGAAGGGTGGAGGGGTCTTGCAGAAGAAGGGGAAATGGAAATCGGTATCGCGGGCAATGATGGAAAAAGGCTTTTATGTGTCTCCACAGCAATGTGAAGATAAGTTCAATGACTTGAATAAGAGGTACAAGAGGGTTAATGATATTCTTGGGAAGGGAACTGCGTGTCGAGTGGTGGAGAATCAGAGTTTGCTCGACTCTATGGACCATTTATCTCCCAAAATGAAGGAAGAAGTCAAGAAATTGCTGAATTCTAAGCACTTGTTTTTCAGGGAAATGTGTGCGTACCATAATAGTTGTGGTCATGGTACCGGTGCTAGTGGAAGTGGAAGTGGAGCTGGTGGTAATCAACATTCAGCTGCAGAGGTGACGGCGGTGCCATCCCATACTCAGTTTCAGTCACAGCAGCAGAGATGTTTGCATTCATCCGTAAATGCTTCAGTTATGCCTAACTTGAATAGAGGAGAAAATGAGGGATCTAAATTGGCAAAAGGGACAAGTGGGGAAGATGATGATGATGACGAGGATGGCGATGAAGATGATGGTGACAGCTATGAGGACAATGATGAAGTGGTTGATCGAGGATCAAGGGGTCACGATCACAGCCATGAGGACGACAATGACACAGATGGTAGATCTTCAAGGAAGTGGCAGAGTAAGAGTGTATTCAATTCGCCTTTGATTCAACAATTGAATATGGAATTGATGAATGTGTTGCAAGATGGAACTAGGAGTCCCTTTGAGAAAAGACAGTGGATTGATGCTAGATTGATGCACTTGAAGGATCAGCGTGTTGGCATCCAGTGTCAAGCTTTTGAACTTGAAAAGCAGCGATTAAAATGGTTGAAATTTAGCACCAAGAAGGAGAGAGAAATGGAGAGAGAGAAGCTTGCCAATGAGCGATCGAGGCTTGAGAATGAGAGAATGGTTCTCCTAATTCGCCAGAAGGAGCTCGAGTTGCTTGAACATCATCATCACCGGTCCAACAAGATAGGTGACCCCTCCTCCATTACTAGATAAATCAATTCTATAGCATGGTAGAAGAAATCAAAAGATAAAAACAGGCAGTTTGCCCTTGTTCTTCCAAAGATAACTCTTTGATTTGCTTGTCCCTTGCCCTGAGTTTTTTTATAAAGCAATGTCTGTGCTGATAGCCTGATACTTCAGACATTTATTGAGAAGGGGAAGTAATCATTGCTGTAAGAACAGCAGAATTTTTTTTTCTAGCAAAAGTAATACTGAGGATCTATGCTTCCATGACTTCTCAGGTTTATATAATTTGGTTTATGAATGCTCACAGATCATTCAAGATTTCATGTCCAGATCTCTACTAAGGTTTCTCATGTTTTAAGTTTCATATGATCTGTGCCTCAAGTTTTGTTGATCCAGTTACCATACTGGTGCTGGACATATTCGAATTGATCATCTCTGTATACATTTCTGTCCAGAGAATTGTTAAATTCTTTTCCTAAATCACCTCTCTCATTCCAAAGCCATCTCTCCACATAGCAAAGGAGAACAGAGGTAGATATGTTTGACATTTGCCTTTCGACAATTGTAGCAGTTCGTGCACTTCATGAAAAGCCTTAACCTGGACTTTGATTATCAACTGGTAAGGATAAACCAGTAGAAAGTCCAATTCATATCCCATTTTTTTTTAAATATAAAGTTTCGGTTTCTAACTTGTTCTCTCCAAGGTTATTTGAATTTCAATTTGGTGATCACTATAGTTCCTGATAGAATGAATTGCCTTGCTAAAACTTTCAAGCCTTTCTCTGTTTCAATCAACAATGGCAAAATGTTACCCGGCTTTTCTTCTTAATAATGCTATTCTTGAAAAAAGGATACTATCTGCCAGTTTATCCCGTTTATAACAATTGTGCACGTTTTAGATTTACTTCTACGATAGATTTGATATCAATAACGGTAAATATTTTTCTGCAGCTATGATCTGCCTCCGAATTTATTTCAACCTAAGCTTGTTATTTGTCAACTCCAATAATCTAAGTGCTTGTTTGAGCCCTATATTTGGACCAAAATATATTTTGAAATGGAAAATGCTTCTTGTTTATATCTATTTACATAATCATTATGTGTCAAAATGTAAGTAAAGACGTTATTTGAATGATAAAATTTTGATCTAATTAAATTTCGTCACATCATTTGTTAGTAAATCATTATGTAAGTTATTATGCATGATTAAAATATAAGAAAATTACGCGTATAATTATTTTATGAAAGAATGTGTTGTTGAAAATGAGTTTTGAAAAAAAAAATGCTATTCATAACGAAGGCTACTGATAACCGTCTTATTTAACATATATATGGTAGTTTGTCATTTGATGCATAAAGTAATAAAAAAAAAAACTATTAAATTAATGTATCAAACAACAATATGTCTTGTGTATGTCACCTAAGACCAAAAAATGAGTTTTTGATAAAAATGGGACCAAATATAGGCTAAAGCATGTCTATATATTCTAATAGAATTATAAATGGGTAAATAGCACAAAACGTCCCTACCTTTCAATATCATTGTGTAAAATATACATACCTTTTATTTTTTAGCATTTTATCCCTACCTTCTACCTTTTATTGCGCAAATGTCATTTTCAACCATTTTTCCAAACGATTTTACCCTCCTATTCAAATGAAATAAAAAGAAAAGAAAAGAAAAAATAATTAATTAATTGCAATCATAGTCCTCAATTTTTCAAAATATTACAAATAAGTTCTAAATTCTCCACCACCACCACTTTCACAACCCCACCAAGCCACCACCTATGGATCTACATAGCACCACCTTCTGGCTGCCACACCCGCGGAACTCTACCACCACTAGCCTCACTTCATTCTCCCCAACATCCTCTCCCACAATATTGGTCACAAAATCTGTCGAAAACAGCTACATTTGCAACCTAAAACACCAAACTGCTGTATATAACCCTTGAGGCAACCCCACATTCTACGCCACACACGATCGTGCACCACCATTAACGGTTACCCCTCACCTCGACGAACATATACATGGCCCATCAATCAAACGTGCCTCAAATCATTATCCTGTAATCTAGACATTCGACAGTGGCGACGTCCATTTTATCAAACTCTTCTCCTTCAATTCATGCATCCTACAACACTAAATCCCCAAATTGACATCAATCGAACCATCAACAAACCCAAACGACAATGTGTATGAATCTAATTGAACCAATTCTCCCCTCAACCGTTTCAATTTTTGGTCCAAAACTCTCTACGGCGAGATGCACGGAGAGAGATGTCTGACCAAAATTGGTGGGTCCTAAGTGCTCCAATCTTCAAATTCGTGTGGGGGAGGACGCTGGGGGAGTGAAGCAATGTTGGTGGTGGTGGAGTCCGGTGGGCATGGTAGCCGAAAGGTGGTGCTATGTGGATCTATAGGTTACAGCTTAGTAGATTGTGAAAGTCATGGTGATGGAGAATTTATAATTTCATTGTAATTTTTTAAAAACTTAAGGACTATAGTTGTAGTTGATTATTCATCTTTTTCATTTTGTTTTATTTGAATAGGAGGTAAAATTGTCATTTTATTGAAAAAATGGTTGAAAATAACCTTTTGCGCAATGAAAGGTGGAAGGTAGGAGTGAAAATGTCAAAAAATGAAAGATATGGACGTTTTGCACAATGACATTGAAAGATAGGAATATTCTGTGCTATTTACCCAATTTTAAATCACTTTATTTAGCCCCTGTTTAAGGCAAATTATTTAGACAAAAGAATGAAAATTTTTACCGTTAACAATCACATCCAACTGAATTTGTTGACTTTTCATCTCTTGTGTGGGGCCTAGTTGTGTGTCCAACGGTTACAAATTTCATTTTAATGAAACAAATAATTTGCCCCAAGGGGCTCAAATTAACTACACTCATGCCTTCCATTAATTGCTTTAATGACAATCGACATTTGTTGCGGTATAGTTGGGGCAGATCCCCAGTAAAAATTAAGTACTCATGCCTTCCCATTAATTGCTTCTTGATGAAGCTTTACGAGGCCACAAGTCTGTACCGAATCTTAGGCGGCGGCGGCGGCACAATATCTTTATTGCATGTAGGCATCTTCCTAAGGGAAATTTTTAAGAATACTATAATATATCGATCATCACTAATTCATCATTAGAATAAGATACAAAGATCGTATTCGAATATGTTATAAAGCATGATCAATATGTTGGACTGAACTGGATTCCCCCACTTCTGTATTAGGGTTGATAGGCCACATTCTTTTATATTGATAATGAAGGTGTTTGGGTTATTCATATGGCTCGTTTGTTATAAAGAGTTGAATATGATTGGACAACTCTAAAGTAGATTTTTGGTTCGCTCATTGCAATTAAATCTTAAGTATAATGCTAATCCTCTCGATAGTACGATAGTAGCATCTAAAATTTTACTACTATATTGGTCTATTGAGTTAGACGGAATGTATAATATTACAAAATGAAATTATATCTAAAATTTTACTACTCATCCATTGTACTTTTGTCTTAATATGTACCATGTATTTAATGTTGGATGAATATGGTGTATGGAGTGACAAACAAACGTCCGTAGAATATTTATCAAACTTATGCTGGAATTTCAATAGAGTAACAGTAATGAAAATTCAAATGAGTACCGCAAAATGGATGTAAAGTCAAGGCAAGTGTTGAACACTTTGTCTTTAAGTTGAATTTGCTTCGCAACGGTGCCTACGATTTATGGCAATTGACCTTCAAGATACGACTTCTTCTTGTGTGAGTAGCACTTCAACGCACAAGAACAACAAATCAAAATTTGGTTTATGCACTCCTTAATGCAAAAATGAAGAAAATCGAATTTTATGCAATATATATGCAAAATTTGGTTGAGAGAGAAAAGGACGTGTCTGGGCGGCCAAAATAGTAAAAAATGAACCATTGTGTATCCAAAAATGAACCGTTGTTGAATTGTTTTTTGGAGAATGTCGACAACTTTGCAGGACAAAATCAGGCACTCAAACTCCTTTTACCAGCTTTGCCCTCCTCATTACACTCTTTTTACCAACTTTGAGGAGTGAGAAATGTGGCCCTCAAACAGCTTTCACAGGGGGATAAAATGGTCAATTTCCTTCCATTTTGAAGAAACACGCCTGAACAATTGCTGCCGGTGGGCCCTCATGATGTGACCCAAAAATCGATTTTTGTTGGATAAAATCGCGCTCAGACACACCAAAACGTTATGCTATAATTGCATATTATTGGTGTGTCGAAAAGGACATCACAAGGGTCTTATTTATAGAGTATGAGGGGTTGTGGACGAAGTATTGCGAGTCAAACCTCACAACCTTACGGACAGAAACGACTCTTGTTGTCGCTAACCTGGCACTGACTTCTCACTTGAACGATAAAAACAAAATCATTATCGTCTGTCTATCGCTAGGCTGTTGCTCGATAGCTTCCTCGCTCGAACGGCACTCGAGCGATAGGCGATAGTCACTTTCCAACCAATTTTTCCTCTATTTTCATTCCAACTTTCAACCACAATTTCTCTTTCATCCAGAATTGGTTTCAAGATTCCAAATATATTATGACGATCTACTCGACAAGTAGAACAAGTTGGTCTATTTACATTTGTAATTTGATCATCGGATCAAATCTAAATATTTGCTCTAACATTTAACAAAAGGGAAATGTCATTTATACGCTCGAAAGTGTACATCATACTTGACATTGCCTTTGTTTTTTAAAAAAAAAATTGAAGGGAAAACCTTTTTTTTTTTTTTTTTTAAATTGTCAAATGAAGTGTTTATAGTCTTCCTGTTCGAAGAAATGATTCATCGAAATAATAAGTCCATTGATATCGACATATCTAGGATCGCCAAATGTTCGGGAGTTCATCATTTAATCGTTTTCCTTCTTTTTGTTGCGATATCTCATTCGTACACATTTTCTCTTTGTTTCTTGAGTCTCTATTTAATTACAGACAAAGTTCAAAAAATTCAAATATTTGACGATTCCATCATCTATAATTGAGTTGCGAAAACTTCTGAATAGATATCCAACATCTGAACCAAATTTTTTCTCGTTAAAGGATCTCTTTCTAGTTGCTCTAGAGCAATTAGGAGATTATCTAGGGGAAATACGGGGTTTTGCTTCGGCGGCAACATGCTTGGTCCCACTTATGGGGTCAAATCAATACGTTGGCAAACTGTCAAACTTGGGTTGATTGGACCATGAAATGGTGTCATCCGAGAGGTTGGGGTTTTAATTTGTTCTTGTTGTACGGCATGACTAAGATGACATTTTGTTCTTCGTTTGATTGGTGTTTTAATTCTTGTTTAGAAATTATACAGAAATGTTTTGAGAACTTTTTTGACATATGCTGAGGTGGCATGCACCTCAACCTCTATCAAAAAATTTGTATAAGTAGCATGGTTGCTTGTTTAGGGTGTTCTCCGGTCATTATTATTATTAATTTATGAAAGTGGTTGTTTTTAAGTTGGGCGTTGAGAAATTCAATTTTGTATCATTCCCTCATAAAGAGATGACCTAAGGATTTAATACACAGATGGTAAAATCACTTTCCCATTGATTTTTGAATAAAATTGCACAGTTTGAAGTTGTTGCAAATTCGAGTCACGTCACAAAATTTCATTAATATATTGGTTGGTTCACTATGTGATGGTGGGTTTTTAACCTTCATTAAATTGGGTGACATTTTGATATTCATCCAATAGTTAGATCTTCCATGATAAATGAATTAGAATATGTCCACATTTGAGCTCCAGTATTAAAATTCATTTTTAATCACATATTTTCCAAAAAAAATAAAAGATTATACGTAAAGTCAAAAAAAATTCGTACTTTATAACCACGTATTCTCTAAAATATCATTATCTAACCTTGTTTTAATCATTAAAGGAAAATAAAATAAAAACATTTTGAATTGCATAATCCAAAGCAATCAAATCAACACAAACTTGTAGATTGGTCCTTTGTGAGGGTACAAGCAGGCACTTGTAGTGTTTAATATCGTACCTCCACACCACTTTATTACCATCAAATTCTTTCATGTGAAATACAATAGCAAGATTAGGGTATCGGCGCCTTGGGGACATGTTTCATTAATTGCTCAATCCCTATGAATTTTCTAGCTAGTGCACATGTAAAATTACCAAAAGAGATGGCACTGAGTCGACCAGCAAAGACTAGGTAGGAATCGCTGGCTTTCATCAATGGCCTATTTTGCAAGGTCATAAGGAGGTCACAATTTTGTCCCTTAATTTATTAGTGAATACGTCATAAATTATAAGTACTTGACATTTAAGCGTGGCAAGTTGTAAGCCTCTAAAGGCCAATTTGATTGTCAAACTATTGATACTTACAATGACCAAAAAAGTTTGTTGGGCATTGCTCTTATTCTCGGTCTTCTTCCTTTCGGGACACATAATTCTTCATTTTTATAAGAAATTTCATTGCCTACTGGGATCGCGCACAAACCCAAAAAAGTGATTTTTTTGAATTATCATCATCAATCAGATAGACGGTAAGATCGAATTTCAAGATCAATATAGTATCACAGCCTATATATTTTTTGGTAGAGATTAAAATCAGAT
>CAIGRR010357377.1:0-11885 GCA_903798365.1 Fraxinus sp. 1973-6204 | reverse complement strand
TACATGCAAGGAAACACTGGTGCATATAACCTTTATTTTTCCACTTCAGATTTCACAATCATAGTCACGAGAAATATATACACTACCCACTCGAGCCATATTACCAAGTTTTGTACTCCAGCTTGTTTTCGCATATATAACAATAAACCAAACTTGTTATATGGGATAGGATTTTTAGGAAGTGGTTGGCTTTTAATATCTGTCTTAAATTCCCAACTTGAAATATTTCTTTTGGATTCTTCATTGAAAAACATGTTTTTTTTTTAAAAAAAATTAAAATATATAATCTAAGTTTACCGCCACGACAACTTATAACATGCATTGTTACACTGTCGCCACAATCACTTGTAATATGTCTTGTTACTTTACTAAAAGTCACCAGCATCACTTGTAACATTCATTACTACATCGTCATCATTATTGCCTCCGCCATCACCATTCCCACAACTTGTAACATTATTATTAGGGCTGGGCCAATAAACCCGAAACTGCGGATCCGACCCGACCCAAGTGGGTAAGGTTGGGTCAGTTCGGTTTTGATTTAAAAATGAGTTGGGTCGGGTCGGTTCATGGTTTAAACATATTCAACCCGACCCAACCCGTTATCATTTCCTATCTTCTTGAACTCCATGAGCAGACTATTAGTTAGAAACTGAGGCAGCTAAATCTCTCCATCGTATATTTCCTCGGCCATATCTCTCCACAGCAAGCAGATTTAAAAGTGTTTCTACGTCTTAGTATACAGAAAAAAATCTAAGAGCAAAATATGGGATTCCTTATTTGAAGAGGATTATAGGTTGCTGGTTCTCTAAGATTTGAAGAGGATTATTGCAGGGTTTCCCACTGGGAAAAATCAAAGGGCCCCAACAGATAGTGAAGAGTCTTGGAGCAGCATAAAGTGAAGGATTTGTAGAGAGAGAAGCAGAAAGGGCAAATATAAAAGGGTCTTATTGAAATAGCAAAGACCCGACCCAACCCCAATCCAACCGGAACTGGGTCGGGTCGTGAAATAGTCTGAAATCGAGTATGTCGGGTCGGGTCGGGTCGGGTCGGGTCGGGTTTGGCCCAAATTCGACCCGACCGACCCATTGTCCACTCCTAATTATTATTACACAACTTGTAGTATGAGTCGACTGAAGCCGTGATGGGATGACTATAAAACTCGCTTAACCTGATACCCATGGGGCCCCGCCCAGAATGGGGCAGAGATTACCCGCCTAACCGGGTACACGGGGCGGGGATCATTACCCCGAAGTGGGTACGGGAAACATTGTCCCCGTCTCGCTATCCGCCTCGTTTAAAATTAATTTCAAATTTAAGTTTTTTATCGAACAAAAATAATAAACTTATTATCATTTTTAAAGAGAATATAAATTATTTTTAACAAATTAGTAAAAAAATAATAATATTTATTAACAAAAGACATAAAAAAATAAAATCAAAAATTAAAATAAATAAAAAATAAAAAGAAAAAATAAATGGGGCGCTAAATGGGGCAAGGGACTTGCCCCGTACCGCCCCGATTCCGTCCCGTCTCGCTTTAACGGGTATGAGTATGAGGTAAGGTAATAAAAATACCTGACGGGACAGGGGTGGGATTGGTCGACCCGACCCATACCGTCCCGTTGCCATTATGATAACTGTGGTGGCAATAGTAGATGGTGGCGGCGACAGTGTTGTGGTAGGTTGTGTTTTGTTTGGTTGGTGTGAAATTTTGATTTTGATAGGTTTCCTAGAGTTTGAAATTTTAAACAGTAATGTCTAAATTTACAATACTGAACAATAATTTTAAAATTATTATATAAAACTAGTCATGGTCATGGAGCAAAATGACTTCATTTCTATTTTGGATCTGCCAATATTATCATAGCCCAATTTGGCATTAACTGTATCTTGGGCATGGCCCCTTAGGAGATCCCAATCTGGCTTGAACATTTGGGTTGGATAAGTTTTGTTTGGCCCATTGTTAAACGACTCAAAACGGAAGAGCATCCTCCGTCCCAGCATTTGCCCAGTAGAAAATTTCACAAACTTCTTGCAACTTTTCTCTTAACACACGCATAACCTGACAATCGGTTCAATTCATTAGCTTGTGTGATTTCAACAATGGATTCTCCGCCGGAAAACGAATCAGTACCGGCGAACAGCGTCAAAACTCTAGTATCATTCTACTCGAACTACCTCTATAACCGTTTTCTCACTTTTTTCCGAACTTCAATGAACCCCAACAATTTCATATCAATAATCTCGAGCATCTACAGCTCCAAAAAACGACGTCGCAGGAAGACTGGTCTCCCCCTTCCCTTGCCCCCCGCCACCACTACTGTTTCACCTGATCAACCTTCTGTGTAAGATACTAAGATCCATTGTCACACCTGTTAACATTTATCGTCCATCCATTTTGTACCCTTCATTTTTTAAGAGAATGCTATTAAACTAGTTGGGCGTTTATTGTGGATAATTTCAGATGGTGCAAATTTTTTGGAGAAAATGAAAAAAATGTAGTGATTAAAAATCGAAATTATAAACGAGCTCACTGTGTTTATGGTATTGAATGTCGCAGAGAAGGAAGTAGGAAGGGTAGAAATCTTTGCTATGGTGAATGTAACTGATGGAATGTATTTATGTGTTATGATTGAAAACTACATTTTTCATGTGAAACTTCATTATCTGTTGAATGGAAAAGAAAATGAAGCCCAAAGTTTGTTCCTCGCTTCTATATGCAGGATGACATCTGAGGGGCATAGAATATTTGTAGCATTAGAGGATATCATGGAGCACGCGCTTCAAAATTTGCACAACATCCAAAAGAATTTACAGTTTTGGCAATCTAGAGCTGAGGTCTGCTTAAATGAGTGTTTGCTTTGGCCAAATCTATTGTTTATCCGGTGTACAATTGATTTCAAGCTCTCTGGTTTATAATTGTTTCATTTATGTTTCAGGGTTCAAATGCTCAAAAAGCATACTTCATGCTATGCGAAAGAGGGCCATATGCATTTTTCAGTGGTACAACTCAATTGATACATGATTATCTTGCCGAAGGTTCTGGCATGCAGCGTGTCTACTGCTCGGCATCTTCACATATATCTGAAAGGATTAATGCCTTGACCAGTTTAAGATACTTTTTGGCTACTTTTTTGGCAGAGGTACATTGTTTCCATTTCATATTTTGCATATGAGGCGCTAACTGACACTTTTCTAGGTTAATAATGATAAGGTGTAGCCAAGAAAAAATTTAGAAGAAGTGAGCGAACGTTGCCTATATCTCGAATGGACTTCATCATGTAAACTGGGTTTTTCGTCTACACTTTTTAAAACGGTTTTCCTTTTTTATTTATTTATTTTTATTTTCTTGTTATAACACTAATTTGGAGTCAATCTCTGCCTGACCACTTATGTGATGAAATATGTTCCTGACCTGCCCTAACTGCATTGATGTTATATGACGTATAAAATTATTCGTGTCTGCTGGATTTATGATCTTTCATTTGCTTGAAAATGAACATAGGTATATGTGGAGGTTGACAGAGTTGGAGAGGATTTAGTTAAGGATTTGGAGAGATCAGTGCCCTCCTTCTTAGTTTCAATCAATGAGCTATTTATGAAATTGGAGGCATCCATTGGGCATTTCCATGCAAATCGTCAGGTAACTAACGGGATATGTAGACTTCAGTTTCTTACCTTAAACATCTGTGTAATAGTTGAAATATCTTCTAATGTTTTCTTGTTGCTGTGCAACATTATAGTATGCCTACACAGTGGTGGAGCCAAGACTCAGATTTAGTGGGGCCTAATTTAACTCTAGAAAAAAAATTCAAGCGCAAAATATATATTAAAACAAAAATTCATATAAATAAAAAAATTTAAATTACAGTTGGGGCCATGAACCCCACCTCCCTTGCCACTGTGCCTACGCAAAGCATTGAGAAATTATACTGCTTTGATTTATTACTGACTATTTTGTTCAAGATGTTACAGTTTTTAATTTATTGACCATGCAGAGTGGCTCCTCTGTGGATGGAAGCTATTCATTTCCTCTAATATTTGCAAAACTTTCGGAAGTAAACCAGGAAGGTTCTCAGTGGACAGATTGTGAGATCAGAGATGCTATCAATTTGATCTATCAAAACCTACACAGATTGGACTCTTATTTATCTATGCTTGTAAGGGTTTTGTACAGACATTCTTGTCATCAACGCTCTTTAAGATTATTTACTGGGAATCAGAATACTGCTTTTTCCACACAGCATAAATTTAAGAATCTTGAAAAAACGGATTTACCTTTTCAGATCTTGGAATTNTGGGATTCTTATCACAAGCATTGAAAATGATGGGACTCGAGATATATGGAGTATGCAGAAAGAATTTGGAATTTCACAATGATCCGAAAAGCATTGAAATCAGAATCATTTACTGGGAATCAGAATACTGCTTTTTCCACACAGCATAAATTTAAGAATCATGAAAAAAGGAATTTGCCTTTTCAGATCTTGGAATTTTATGAGAGGATACAAAAGCACAGAAATAATGTAGCCTAAGTCATTTTCGTCAGGATGAACAATGTAGCCTAGGTCTAGGTCATTTTTGTCAAATAAATTTACGTACTTAATGTCAATGCCTTCATTATGCTAATTATTTATTGGGTGCATAGGCGGACCCACAGGGGTCAAGTGACCCCACAATTTTTTATTCTTTTTTTTAAAAAAATTGTAGTCGTTTTTACGGGATGCCAAATGAAGTCAAATAAAGTTGAAAAATTAAATTCTTAATACTTTTTCAAAGTGTTCATGACTTAATTAATCGCTCTTCAAATGGCGTGCAAAACGGCCAGTCATAGCGAAAGTTGCTGCGCGTCCAAATAGGCCGTTCCAAACTAGTATTTGAAGAATTTCGATAATATGCTAACTTTAAAAATTAGCCGACAATCGTACGCTAATCAAATCCACAAATCATCTACGTCATTTAGAAGCTTGTTTAGAGAGCTACATCGTAGTCATATCAAATGGTCTAAATGAATATCGAAAATAGTTACACACATTATAAAAAAGAGGTGTCAACTCGTCTTCTCTTTTAAAATTTTCGATTATTTCGTTAACGTTATTTTTTGCACGACAAATTTCACAATATAATTTATATCTTTTTGTTATAAAATTTTACTTTCGAATTACATTTGCATTTCGTTTACTTCAATGAGATGGTAACAAGTAGCAAAATCAATTTGACAATATTGATAATGATGTAATTATACGACGTTTCCAAACTATCAAAATGCATATGCTACAATTACAATAGTTTTTTGACTTATATTTATTAATATCATGCTGTATTATTTTCAAAAAAAAAAAAAATTGTATTTTAATTTTTGGCCTCACAATATATAAAGTCTAGGTCCGCCCCTAATTGTGTGCTAATCTAATTCAAATGTTTGATCACCAATTGATTTATGTAGGGACTGTATTGAGATCGAACCATATTATATATGTCTAGCCCGTACAATAGGGAACATAAACTTGGATAAGAAACCGAGAAATACTCCTACGTGTTATGCTACCTTTAAATTGAATTAATGCAATGTTATGTGCTTACATATAGATATAGTGAGTTTGCGCATCTAAGTAGGACTAATTTTGTTCAAGAGAGATTATTTGTCAATTTGAATAATTCAATTGTTTACACTCGTAGGTACGGCTATTGTATGTTAAACGAAATTATGCATAAATTGACTTAAGTGAAATAAGAATTCCTAACAAATTGATCTTATTAAACCGTTCATGAAGCTTTTTATTGTTTATTGTTATGGTTAAATGTTAATTAAAAATTTTAGTTTTATTTTCACACATTAAAGCATAATCGACTCAAGTTCGTTCACACACAAGCTAGGGTTAAGTAAATTGATAGTTCATAGCATCAAGTTATGGGGTAACAATACTTGAACTCGTATCCATAGTACTACTTGTCACGATACCGTACACTTGTGATTTATTCGAACATCAATACTGCTTTATTTATTTTACGATGTAACTGATGCTATAGGAGTCCAATCACAAAGCTTATTTAGCATTGCAGATAAGCTTGAATTCCTCCAATTCCTTGAAGTTCATCCATTCCTTGACCCACACCTTAGCTTCATACATTTTCTTCTTCTTGTCCCTGCGGTCAAACAACTCCAGGGTTAGATAATACATGACCCCTGCCACCACTTGCTGTGCCGCATACAGTACCTTCTTAAATTCCAGAAGTAGTGCATTCTGCAATCACAAGGGGAGAAAAATAAATGAGATTTCAGACTTAATTTCAAAATTTCAGAGTCATGAAAATCACAGGTAATTGTAATTAATAAGATGCAAAACATAATCGTAGTTGAAGATTAACAAAATCGACACAAAAAGGGGAAAAAACCATTTTTATGTTGTATTCATCAACGGCAAAACGAGCCAGACATTCAATGTCAAGGCGGTGCTCAAAGTCTGGGACCGGGGTAATTCCTCCGGGCATGCATGTGGCAGCCATTCTCACAGATAACTGGATTTTCTTGCTAAGAAAACTCTCTCCTTCTTTCCTTTTGGTGTGGGAATAGTTGAAGGCAGTTCAAGTGATTTATATAGAGACTGGGGAAAGAGTGAAACTTGCAAATAACCAATCAGCCAACCCGTAGAATCAAATGAAACACACGTGGAACAATTTCAAATTTCGGACCATATTATGCGATAAGATTTTTAACAAGTGGTTGGGTTTTAATATCTGTCTTAAATTCTCAACTTTAAATATTTCTTTTGGATTCGTCATTGAAAAATATGTTTTTTTTGGTTGTTGAAATTAAAATATATAATCTAAGTTTACCACCACGACCACCTATAACATATGTATTGTTACATTGTCGCCACATTCACTCGTAACATATCTTGTTATTTTACTACAAGTCATCACCGTCACTTGTAACATTCATTACTACATCGTCGTCATTATTGCCTCCGTTGCCATGACTTGTAGCATTATTATTACACCATCTCAGTCACAAATTATCAAATTAATTGCTCACCTTGTCAAAGAGTGATCCCTTCAAACCTCACAGTTTCAGTTTACGAGCAAAACTTATTGCTGAAAGATAGAAGCATTAAACTTCAAAATATAAAACCACATAAAAATTCATGTGTACATAATCAATTCTTCCTCTAAAAAAGAGTATGCAATATTGCTCCCTTCTAGACAAGGTGAATTGCCAAGATGCAATTAACAGGATTCATTTGAAATGAAGTGTGTAGTACAATATTTATGGTAAAATGTACAACCCATCAGTGCCAACAATAACCGTCATCAGTATGTATATACTGCTACTTTGCCAGTACGGTGGAATCCTAGACGCATATTTAGCAAAATTCATAAAAAAAAAAAAACAAAATATGAAATCATAATAACCCCCGAAATAGGATGAATTTTGCTCTCTACATTTCTACAGCTAAACTCACGCTCTATCTGTATTTTTTATGATAGTATTTAATAAATAGCAAGTTTCAATGTTCCACTACTTAAGTTATTTATATTATATTGCATATTTAGCCATTGAAATGCAATATATATAAACTAAAAAGAATGAGAAATAATAAATGATTGGTAGGAAAAGTAAAACAAAGAACAAAAATAGAGAAGTAATGCTATCTAGCACTAGCCTAGGTAGCTACCTTTAGTAGGGTCAATTAAACGAGTACTATGACTTTGTATTTAAACAAATATATCATTTAATGTCATGTAATTGTTACTTAAATGGTTGCTTAACACCAATGGTGATGAATAACATTTTCTAAAGAATTTGTTGGAGGGCGTAATATTTTTTTTTTAGCTTTTAAATTTAATAAGCTCTCTATTATGATCAAGACGTGCTTTAAAAATAAAGAGTGGCTTGGAAATACTCTAAAATACATATTTTCTTCGGAGGAAAACAAGCCGAAAGGTTTGTCGTATGGGGGGGAAAAGGCAAAATATTGCATTGGAAATATTTTTAGGTTGATATTCAAATACCATCCATTATAAATAAACATGATTTTCTCTTATATTTAGTACGTGATCATGGTTTTCAAAGATAAAATGTAAGTTTAGTGTGGTAAATTCAAATTAATATTTTTTCTATGATACTTGGGAGTTTGAGTGAACAAGAACCGCAATATAGTCGTTAAAAACGCGTTTGGTTTTTTATTTTGAAAAATTGTTTTTCAAAATAGAATACTAGAAAATAGAAAATACGTTTGGTATGAAAATACGTTTAATATATATATATATATATATATATATAAAGTTAGTGAATCTTATAATATTTTTTCCCACAATAAAAGCAAAATAAAATTGATCTCAAAATTTAGGAAATGAAAATAATTTAATGACGTGGACTGAGGATATTTTAATGTATGTTCGTTTAAATATTTTTTAGAATTTTTATGTTAGAAATCATTAAGATCTTGAGTTTTTTATTATTATTTTATAACTGATTTTTTTCAAGATTTTTATTTTTATTTTCTAAGTTTTTTTCTTTATTTTTTCAAAATTTATCAATTTTATTTTTAAATTTATTTTGCTTGAATTTTATTCTTAAAGTTTTATATTTTTATTTTTTAAAATCTTTAATTTTTTAAAATCTTACTTAAATAAATCTTTATTTAAACGTTAGGTCTTCATGTTGAGCACATTTTGAGTTTATGTTATAAGTTTATCATTGTTTTCGAAAATTCGTTTTCAAAAAAACTGGATCAAACACGTTTTCAATATTTTGTAAAATTGAAAACTGAAACGAATTGAAAACAACAAACCAAACGCACTCCAACTTGCTTGAAGTTCATCATGGCATGACCAACACCTTAGCTTCAAACACTTTCACCGTCGCACTCTTGTCTTACTTATTACCTTCTTGAAGTTAAGAGATCTTTTCTACAACCATTTAAGTATAAGAATAACGAATGACATTTTACAATTAAAACTCATCTTTTTAAAATATTTTGAAATAGTATCATTAAAGTTTTTCTACAAAACACCACTACTGAAAAAATAGCATTTTGCAACGCTCAAAAAACGTTACCGAAGACTTTTTACAGCGTTTGGACGTATGTTGCAAACCTCAATGTTTTCGTAGAGTAGGAGGATATGGAAACATTTTTTGAATGTTGGTAATAATCTTTTTGCAACGTTTTTCGCGTGTTGCAAATAAGTCTTTTGAAACGTTTTTTGACCGTCGTCGTATGTTTTTTTGTTTATAGCAATTTGTGTAAATTGACCGGCAAAATTGAAAATACTATTTGTGAACAAATTTTGAAATTGCATAAAAATTGATAATTTCATTACAGATTTTTGAATCCATACACTTGAACATTAAAGCGTGATACAACACTACCTAGATAAAAGGGAGTTTCAAAATGAAATAAATTTTTGGTACCACTTAGGCATGAATAGCTTATTGCCACACTTGCAACACCAAGTTTCTAGATAATACTCTAATGGCATACTCAATCCCGTCATTCTTCATGCATTCTTCGATTTGCTCGCCACACAATTCACGATTGCCAATGAAGCTGCAAGAGAAGCATTGAATCAATAAAATGAATTGTTCAAAATTAACAAAAGGGAAAAGAAACGAAAACATATAAGAGAGTGGCATGATGTCCTATATATACTTCTGCTTAAATGTTCCCAAACACCTATAATCTACAGGCTGCCTCAGTTAACGATTAAACCCTCAATATAGCTATAGTTTGACAGTTCAATAACCTGGGATTCTTATCATTACAGAACACAACCTACCACAACGTTGTCACTGCCATCGACCATCATTGTCACCGCATCTGTAATCACTGCCTAGTCAACCATCTTTCTCCAACACAACTAGTCAACCATCTTTCTCCAACACAACCGTCATCTTATCTTTGCCGCTACTATAACCATCATGCACCCCTAACCATCCCAATGTGAAATGCCATCATCGAACCACCACTGTCATTGCACCCCAATGGCACTGTCAAGTCAACCCAAGATCTGAAATCGAAATCGCAGTCCCAACCACATATCTAAAACCAGTAGCTCTTCAGATCTGAAATCACTCCTTCAGGCTTCAAGATCTAAAAGTCAGAAATCTTTTACGTTGTAAACGTATTTCAAAACATTCATACATTATAGATTTTAATTTCAAGAAAAAAAATGTTCATATTCTTCAATGAAGAAATCCAAAAGAGATAATAAAAATTGAGAACTTAAAACTGATATTAAAAACCAACCACTTGTAAAAAATCTAATCCCATAATATAGTCCACATCTTGAAAATGTTCCATGTGTACATTTCATTTGATTCTATGGGTTTTGCTAATTAATTAATTGCAAGTAGGTGGAATTTTATAAGCTCCTGTAGGCCCTGCTAGCCCTTAGAGTCTTTTTGTTTCCCTAAGGCAACGTTGGGGGTCCTTAAGATAGGACAAATATAGACCAAACCTTTTCACTCGTTCCTCAGTCTCTATATAAATCACTTGAACTGCCTTCAACTATCCGCACACCAAAAGAAGAGAAAGAGAGAGTTTTCTTTGAAAAAAGTTTCAGTTATCTGTGAGACTGGCTACCATTGGAGAAATTGCCCAGATTGAAGATGATGTGATCCAAGAAAGGCAACAATTAAACTTACAAAGATCCGGCTCCACTTGAAGAGAAACCAAAGACATGATCAAGAGTTACGGAGGATCAAGGTGGCCATGGAATGGGTTGTCCAAGATGCGGAGGCCAAGAGCTCGAGTGCAACAAGCCAAATAACAATCTACATGTTGGACATGAAGGCGGAATCCAGTTGGGTGCGGTGGATTCAAGATTTGGAAGATATATGAGAAAAACGAGCAGCGTGGATGAAAACGTGCATAACTTTCAGCTCGGGTGTCGTATTTTCGTCCATGAGTACATTCCGAAAATGACACGAAATTACACACAAGGATTAAGAGGATTCAAAATTAAAGCTATACGATTGCATAGCTTAAAACACCGTGCGGCCATATGAAGTCATGCAGGGAATTCCAGGCCGCATTTCAGATGAACCACCGCATCCAAATCTACCATCCGGTCGCATAGGCAAAAAGCGAAGCGAAAATTTTCCTTTTTCACGGATTTCCTAATTGCAATAAAATTATATTCTTACCTTAATTTTTTAATCTTGGGAATATTATGCATGGTTTTAGCTTGATTTTAGGGCTAGTATAAATAGAATTTTTTCAATGATACTTGAGAGTTTGAGTGAACAAGAACTTCAATATATATTAAAATTTAATGATGTGGACTAAGGATATTTTAATGTGTGTTCGTTTAAATATTTTTTAGAATTTTTATGTTAGAAATCATTAAGATCTTGAATTTTTTTTATTTTTTTATAACTGAGTTTTTTCAAAAAATTTATTTTTATTTTTATTTTCTAGGTTTTTTTCTTTATTTTTTCAAAATTTATCAATTTTATTTTTTAATTTATTTTGCTCGAATTTTATTCTTAAAGTTTTATGTATTTATATTTTTAAATCTTTAGTTTTTAAAATCTTACTTAAATAAATCTTTATTTAAACATTAGGTCTTCATGTTGAGTGTTTTCAGATTTTTCACTGAAAACACTCAAAACGTCAAAAACGCATTTTGAGTTTATGTTATAAGTTTATCATTGTTTTCGAAAATTCATTTTCAAAAAAACTGGATCAAACACATTTTCAGTGTTTTGCAAAATTGAAAACTGAAACGAATTGAAAACAACAAACCAAACACACTCTAACTTGCTTGAAGTTCATCATGGCATGACCAACACCTTAGCTTCAAACACTTTCACGATAGAGAGGTGATCAAATGTCGGAATCCTTTATCTGTAAGAGACCTTGATCAAGTGGAGTGTG
>CAIGRR010357364.1:5769-19839 GCA_903798365.1 Fraxinus sp. 1973-6204 | reverse complement strand
TAATGGCCAGAAAATCTAGTAAAAATGTAATTAAGTTATAAAATATTGTAAAATTGGAAAGAAAATAGAATTCTAATCTAACAAAGAAATTCGCGAAAAAATGAAAGTTTTTTGCCAACTTGTTCTTGTGCAAAATTTCATGTCATTTTTGGAATGTACTCATGGGCGAAAATTCGACAATCGAGCTGAAAGTTATGCCCATTTTCATCTGCGCTGCTCGTTTGCTGCTTGAATCAAATTGATCCATTTGATTTCTTTGATTCATTTGGTTTCTTTTTTCGAACCCAATATGAAACTTGTTCATTGACTTGTTAAATTTGAAACTTCTTCCACCATATCTTGACCAAACAATCTCATCGCATCTTTCAACCGCTTTGCCCTCGAACGTGTCTCGAGCCTCCTTCGATAATCAACGGGTCCCGTCCCGACTTGTCGTCGTCGGGCTCTACTCCTGGATCATATCATCAGCTCAAAGTGGCGAAGAGTGAATATCGAGGTGCTAAACCTTCCCTTCGATGTGATATAAAAATTCATGTTAGATATGTGAGATTTACACAAAAGAACGATTTTTTATTTTTTATTTTTCTTGCAGCGAGCACACGATATTCTCTTTGTCCTCAGTAAAGTACTTTTTTTCTATAACTTTGGAATTAGGTATATTAATTTATAATATCGTTCCATCAATTATTTGAAATATTTAAAATTATTACAATCGCTAACTTCTTATTATTTTTCACCCTCCACTTTTCCACGTGCCCTAAAGATATCGTATTATATTTATAGGCCAAAAAATCTTTAGATTTATGCAATTCATATCTCAAGTACTAACATCATTATCGTCAATCTATGTCATGTATGATAAAACTGCGAGATTTATGATATATATATATTAAATCTAATCAAAACGAACTCACAAATAAAAAATCATGAAATTTAAGGTGTGGCAAGTGCTTTAAAATATCTGTTGTTACATTATTAAATTCATAAATATGGACAATACAATCACATTGTATTTGGAACTTTAAAAAATATATCACTAAATATAGTTTAGAATTTGTCTTACTCCTCACTCCTTCCCAAAAAATAAATGTGGTCCATCAACCTAAAACTTGTACGGTAGAAGAGATGATCGATACAAGTATCGATTTATTATTCTGTCAGTAGTGTCTTGTCTCATCTAAAGTGAAATATTCGAGAATTCTTACAAAGAGGATCGAAGCTCTTTGCAAACAGTAAATAGTCCATTTAAGTATTCAACAAATTGTATTACATGTTTACAAGCTCGATAGGTCAAAATATGGATAAATGAATACTTACATTTACGCACGAAACTGTTGATTTTACGTGCAAGTACACGACTTATAACGAGGCATTTGTTGTAACACTTGCATATCATATCTATAATTTTAACAAAATGTAGCTTTCTAGATAATTTTTAAAGGGGTATTGAAGTGCCGTAACATAGTTTGAGTCTAAATGGTGGGGTACCTCTTGTGAAGGTATTCTTCCATTTTATATGATTTAACAAATTTGTCTTGTACTCATTTTCAAAATGCTTCACCAATTATTTTAAGATCGTGTTTGGCAAATTTAAATTATAATTTAAACAGATGAAAATTACTTTTTACTCCCACCAAAAACAACAAAGCCTAATGCGGGCCCGTGGGCATGCGTAGAGCACGTGCTCAGTGGGCCGACGTGTTGCTATCACGGCTGAAAGTCCTTAAATCATCATCATCATGATATTTTTGATCAGGATTATTCTAAGCCAATCAAAGGATGATGATTACTTACCACCAATCATAGTGGCAAAGAATCTTTACTTAATTAATTTTACATTTAACTTTTTATATAATTTTATTCATTATTATTCTAAAATACGCGTCTAAACGTTATCGAAGTACTGCTTAAATGCGATGTGATGCAGAAATGTCAATCTAGTTTGGCATCTTATATAGCGGTCAACGGCAATAGTGCATGTCTAGACGTGCATTATTATCTTCATCTTAAAAAAAAAAAAAAAAAATTTTTTACAATTCTTTTAAGTTAAAACATAAAGGTTGATTTACATTTAAAACTTTTTTTTTTTTGTTGAAAACCTTTGAGAAAATGTATAAATTTCTATAAATCTGTTTTAAATGTTTGATATATATTATTTTTAATTATTAAATGATTTTTTGATTAATTAAAAATTAAAATAATATTAAAATAAGAAAATATCTTTTTACGCATATGCTTCGCCTAGCTTATATCTTGATTTCCACACATCGTCACGCATTACGTCTTTTAGAAAATATAATATTTTCAAAATATTACAGTATTCTAAAAAATATAAAACGAAAATTGTGTGACTAAGTGATAATATCAATTTTCAAATTTTACCCTACCAAAAACGTAACTAGAAACAAAATCAACCTTAACCTTGAGACGCGGTGTTTAAAATAGCTTGAAGCATTATTAAGGTATATTCAACTCTTTCACTTCCTTTCCTAAATTATTAATCCCACTTTTGCCCTTTTCTTGCCTTTTTCACCAATAAAAAACAATATCACAAGATGGGCATATTCTTTTTCCAAATTTTAAAGTAGGTATATATTAAAAAGGTCAAAATACTTTCCCCCTTCCTTGTCATTTGTCAATGTCCACCAATCATACCAACCAGTGGCACTGCCTGAAATTGCCAGAAAAAAACAACCCCAATTTTAAAGTTTCCCGTAATTGATAAAAAAAAAAAGTGAACTTTGACTGATTTTGATTAATTTAAAAAAGGGTGTTACCACAAAAAACTTAAAAAAATAATAAAAAAAAGTGGTTGTCTCCTTCAAACCTCCACCCCTTTCCCACAGCCACCACCACCACCACCACCACCTCCGTTCTTGAAAATGGCTAACAAAACTGTCTTCAACGTCATTATTAAGCACCACACACAATCTGTCATTGAAACAGAAGTTCAGCAACTACGAGCAAACAACAAAATACACACAACATCACCACCTATTTCACTACCATTAAAAATCACTATCACTATCTGACAACCATCGACCATTATCTTTCTCACCACCATCAAAAATCACAACTAAAAATCAATCTTTCAAAATTGAGAAAAATCAGATCAAAGATGAAGATAAAAGCAGAAATTCAGGTCTGCTTCAAATAGGGAAGAAGGAGATCTGGTTCGATTTGAAGTGGAGATAGGGAAAAGTCAATAAGTTTTGAATAAAAAACGGGTGGTGGTGGCGGTCATGTCTAATATGGGTGAATGGGTTTTTGTTGGTGGTGCGGGCGTTGCTGGTGATTGGTGGGGGTGGGTGGTTTGAAGGGGACAACCCTTTTTTTTCAGATTTTTTTTAAATTTATTTAACGTGGTAATTCTAAATTATCATTTTACCTTTTTAATTTGGTTAAATTGGTTCATGTTCATTTTTCTTGATCAACTGACCGTCGAATTCATCTATTTGGATCCATTTGTGACTTTTTCAAAGATTAGAGATATTCACTTGCACAAATTGAATGTTAGGATAAAATTTACAAAAAATTAAAAGGTTCAGAATCCCTGCTGCAATGCTCCCTTTAATTTATCTATGTATTTATTAGAAAAAATAATTTATTTATCTTTCTTAATTCTACGTGGAGCGATCTAAATTCGATATACAATACATTAGAAATGATGTCACTGAAAAAAATTTAGGAGTTGCCTAAAGGAGCTCCAACTACTGTTCACGACATAAAAAAGGGTGAGGATTCTATCCCACCGTCTCTTTGATAACCAGCACCTCATGTATACTGCATTTTCTATCATTGATGTTTCAAAAAATCAATGAAAAATTACCAAGTATTCTTCCGTAAAAATTCTGTCAAATATTTTCTGTACCTATAACATAATTGATTTGTTATGCATACATGTTGGAAGATGCAAATACATGCATTTATTTCCGATTTATAGGCCATTTAACAAGAAGATCATAAGGCGGGTGTTTGAGCCCCATTATTTTTTAAGAATATATTTTGGAATAGTAAATTGATGGAGAATGTGTGGTTAAAAAAGAAGGAATTTTTTTTTATTTGTGTGTAATATTATTTTAATGAAGAATGTGCGGCCGAAAATTAAAGAGAAAAAATATATGTTTTAAAAAAATGAGAATCAAACATAACCGAAATTTGTCAGGGTAGGTGAACACACAGCAAATATAATCCAAATATCATGGAGTGCATCATGCTATAATTACCATTTTTAATAGTCAAATAACGACTGTCTTTTCGAGGACACTTGTCGAATATCGAGTGCATTCTTATTTGCGTTGCGAGCTCGAGTGTTATGTGATTGTAATCTAGTTTATCCCTGACACTTCAACTTATGATATATTGGAGTCCAACTCGTTGACATCCACAACTTATCTACTTTGAGTTTTCACGATCAATCTCAAATTAACGAACTTAGTCTACTCCCTTAAAGTTAAACAACGTCATCTTTGATTCTAATAATCTAGTTGTCTCGTGAAATAAAACCCAAATAAAATCACCACGGCAGAATCTATTAAGGCAAGTGTGGAAGAATGAAAAACGGATGAAAAGGAAAATGTATAAAGCTAATTCCCTTTCTTATTCGATGCATATGATTACAAATATTTTCCTGAGATTTTGAAACTAAAAAATATCATTAAAGGTTAGAAGAAAAATTATTTTCTTTTTGTATATTATTTCCTTCTATATTTTTTTGGGGTCAAACTCTATAATTAATTATAAATCAATCTCCATCTCATTTTTCCCTTGTTTGCTCAATTGCTCTGCAATTGAAGAGTACCGTTCAAACAATCCAATAGTTAATTGCACTTTGCAATAATAATTAGATAAAGATATATTCAGATACCCTTTTCCCTCCAATCATATTCTACTGTGTTTCTTGGACCATTTTATTTACTTTATTTATGGGTTTCATCCCTCTCTCTCCCTCTAAAACATTTTCCTCTCTCTCTCTCCGAAAATATTGACTGGGATTCCGGCGGAAGAGGTGGAAGTGGAAGAGTAGAAGATCAAAATTCTTCTGCTTCTACGAAACTGTTTTTAAGTGTTAACTTTCTATATTAGCTTTTTGAGCAGTTATCATCGTCTTCATCTGTCTCATGAGGTCTCTCTCTCTCTCTCTCTCTCTCTCTCTCTCTCTCTCTCTCTCTCAGTAGAACTGATTTGGATTTTTAATAATTTTTATTAGAGGTTTTGATATATGATTTGTGCTCAAGATTCTAAATAAGTTTGATTTTTACGGTAAAATTGTGATCTTTATTTACGATGAAGAACTAAAGGTGTGATCTTTTCTTGGATTTTCGTCAAGTTTTTGAATTTGAATTTTGAAGTAGGTTTTATGGGTTTTTTATGCTTCTGTGATTAGGGAATTTTGTTAATCTTAGTTGTTTTTATCTATTTAGAGGGCAGGTTGACCAAATCCCAAATTGAAATATGAGTTGATTTGTAATGTTTTCTTACAATTAATCCAAATTCTGAGTAGTTTTTCATGAATTGAACTTTTAGTTGTTTTAATCAGCTGAGCAATTTTTGTTCCAAGATTTCCTCTGTTTTGATTTTTTAAGTGAATATACTATTCATTTTATACTGGTGTTGCCTATTTTTGGTTGTAGTTGTTAAATATTCAATGGAAGTTTCTCAATTTCTTGATAAAAGTATTCATTTGTTAATTCATTGCTCATTTCTTAATTTGAAATGCATATGAGTAGTTGTTGGCCAATGTAATTATTGAAATAGGCAATCAAGTTTGTCGCGTATGCATGCATATGTCTCTTTGCGCTCGCTCTTATTTTGTTATTACTTTTTTGTGAGACAGTTGATAGAATGACTTATTTTTAGCCTCAAAAGGTTAAGGTTGTTGTGTATGCATGCGTATGCGATTTTTGGAACTTCTATTTTTATTGATGAACTTACTAATTTCTCTAGAGGGCTATTATGATACTTAGATATCGTTTTATCTTTGCAGGAAGTGATCTAATGGAGCAACCTTCAAATAATTCTACGTCAGGTAACTTTGAAAATTCCTCCTCTTTTGCAGCTATGAGATGTCAGAGATTTGAGATACGCTTTCAGAAATAGATTCTCATCGCCTGATTATTTTACATTTTTTTGTAGGTCTATCTAAAACTCCATTCACAAACATCCCAGGTAAAGAGAGAAGTGAATGGAGAAACCCATCTGGAACTGATGTATATCATTCGTCAATTGATGCTAGCCTCTTTTCTAGCTCATTGCCTGTCCTTCCGCACGAGAAGTGTAAGCACAATTGATTGAGCTTCTCTGTGGCTTCCTGTTACATTGAATTATTTCTTAGAGTGGGTTCTTATCACTTGCAGTAACTTTTAATGAATCTGAGCAAAGTGTTCAATCAGTTGATGATACTTTACCAAGCCTAGGTAAACTTAGTCTAGAAGACGAAGTTAAGGATCCACTCGAAGATATTGAACCGAATGCTATAGGCTTTCTCCCTGGTGATGAAGAGGAGCTCCTAGCTGGTCTCATGGATGATTTTGATCTTAGTGGCTTGCCGACTCAACTTGAGGAATTAGAAGATGATTTCTTCGGCAGTGGAGGGGGAATAGAATTAGAATCCGAGCCTCAAGAGAATCTAGTGAATGGAATCTTGAGGTTATGTATGTCTGATGATATTAATGGAAACAACATTGCCAATTATGGTTTCCAAAATGGCTTTGCTAATGTTAGCGGTGAACACCCGTATGGAGAGCATCCTTCAAGAACATTGTTTGTACGGAACATAAACAGTAACGTAGAGGACTCAGAACTGAAGAGTCTCTTTGAGGTATAATTTATTAGCCGGATTCCTAAATTTTTGCATCCTTCTCTTGTCAATATTTTCACCCCCTTTTATTTTGCTTGCTAAATTAGTCTTTTGATGCAATATTTTCTTCGTTGCTTCTGCTTCCTACTAATCATTTTGATAATTTCAGAAACCTGAAGATATCTGCTATTTAGTCGTTCAATTTTTTTAATTCTTTTATTCATATATTGTTTTGGAGTGGGTTTGATCATGTGTTGCCCTATATTTACTTAACTTACTGCTGATTTTTGCTGCCAAGGAAACTTCTAAAGTTTGAGAAAATAAAGAACATGAATAATCTATTGCATGGAGGTGGTATTCCAGTCGTATATTTTTGTTTTTCTTAATTTTGGGGAACTTTATAATCTGCTTTTTCAGATTGACATAGATGGTGGAAAGTGTTGAATTTTATTTTATTATGTCTGTATGTGAGTGCGAGTCCACTTTGTTACTCCCTGGATGGTAATTGTTTACCTTATTTATTTAGTTTAAACTTCAATTCGTTGCAAAATGTTGATTGATAGAAAAAAGGGCAGCTTCGTAAAATTAAATACATGAAAATAAAATCTAAAATGAAAAAGAAGAACTAGAAAGACATGATATTTATCCTGAAATAGATCTTTAATTTGAGAATTCTTAGGATGTTTCACAGGTATTGAAGTCATGATTTGATTTCCATATGGAAATATTTTTCCTCGTATAAAATTCTATTCACAAACCATATAAGTATTTGTCTCTCTTTGGATCTAATCACCCAAATATCTCCAGTTCGTATAAAAGAGACGATAGTTATGTGCTATTGTCTAAGACGGCGACAAGCTGAATATGCTTTAAATTAGGACCTTCGATGAACTTATGTACTGACTATAGCTATGGTGTTTTTGTTTTGTTAATCAAACTTTTGCTTTGTGAATTTTTTAAAACTTTGTCATTTGTTCCCTCTAGTCAAATTATGTTAGCCTAATTATATATTTAAGTTTGAGTGAAACTAATTTATTACACAACTTATATTTGCTTTTTCTTTTTCTGCTAATAGCAATATGGAGATGTCAGAACTCTCTATACTGCATGTAAGCACAGGGGATTTGTTATGATATCTTACTATGACATAAGAGCTGCTCGAACTGCAATGCGCATGTTACAAAACAAGCCCTTAAGACGAAGAAAACTTGATATTCATTTTTCGATTCCCAAGGTATGTACCAAAATATCACCTTTTTTTCGACGTCATTGAATAGATGATCACGTATTGGTTTTCTTCTTGCAACATTCAGGATAACCCATCAGAGAAAGATATTAACCAAGGAACACTCGTGGTGTTCAACTTAGATGCCTCAGTAACCAATGATGACCTTCGCCAAATATTTGGGGCTTATGGTGAAGTCAAGGAGGTATGATTTTGCCCATGCATCTAGTTGTTAACTTCTTGTCCTTGTTTTATCTTCTGCTGTTATTTATAGTGGTTCCGGTTGGAGTTCCTCTTTTGTTAAAACTTCTGCTGTTATTTATAGTGGTTCCGGTTGGAGTTCCTCTTTTGTTGCATTAGTTGTCTTTTTATGAAATGCAGATCAGGGAAACACCACATAAACGACACCATAAGTTCATTGAGTTTTATGATGTTAGAGCTGCAGAAGCAGCTCTCAAGGCTTTAAATAGAAGTGACATAGCTGGGAAGCGAATTAAGCTTGAACCTAGCAGGCCCGGTGGAGCCCGCCGGAGGTATGTTAATATCTCAGCTTTTATGTTCTAATATTGTGTTGGTTCTTATTTTTATTTACCATCACTATTTCCATTTTTTTGCTGACAGTAATTACATATTTTTATTTTTTGTTGCCTAGCTTAATGCAGCAACTTACTTTGGAGCATGAACAAGATGACACACGAAGCTTCCTTCATCAAGTTGGTTCACCTATAGCCAACTCCCCTACAGGCATGTTGACAGATGATCTTTGTGAAGATAATGATTATATCCTATTTGTATTCAATATTCATAATTGCAACTTATTTTAAATTAAATCTAGTTGCACGATTTTCACAGGTAGCTGGTCAAATTTTGGCAGTCCGGTTGAGCTCAATCCATTGCATGGTTATAGTCGGTCACCTGGTTTGGGAAGTCTCAGCCCGGTGGGGAGCAACCACTTGCCTGGTTTGGCCTCCATTCTTCCTTCCCAGGTTTCAAATCCTGTGAAGATTGCTCCTATTGGTAAAGATCCTGGAAGAATAAGCCATGTGAAACAGGTTATTACCAAGGCTAATACAGCACCAGGAACAGCTTATCAGCATCATCATCCTGTTCTTGACCCCAGTTTAAGTTCAAGTCCTGGACCTGTGTCGTCATTTGGTGATTCCAAGTCATCTAGCATTGGAACACTTTCTGGTCCTCAGTTTCTTTGGGGAAGTCCCACTATTCACTCAGAGAGCATAAATTCTTCTGCCTGGTCAACATCATCGAGGGGACGTCAATTTTCTTCCTCTAGACAGGGAATTTGTTATCCATACCCCACTCAGCCTGGATCATTTCACGGTTCACACCATCACGTTGGATCTGCTCCATCTGGTATTCAACTAGAAAGGCATTTTGGTTTTTTTCCCGAGTCACCAGAAACATCCTATATGAACCCTGTAGCATTTGGAGCCACAAATTTTGGTCATGCCAATGGGAATCATGCAATGAATATGGGGGTTCCTGGGGCCATGAACATGGGTGTTGGTTTTGCTGGAAATTTCACCGAAACTGGTTCTCCTAGTTCCCGAATGATGTCAATGTCAATGAATGGTCCTACATATTTTGGGAATGGCTCTTATGGTGGAATTGGAGCAGCCGCCAATGATGCATTAATTGGTGAACGTGGTCGTAGAAGGGCTGATAGTGGAAGCCACATGGATAACAAAAAGCAATATCAACTAGATTTGGAAAAGATCATCAGTGGGGAAGATACTAGGACTACTTTGATGATTAAAAATATCCCAAACAAGTAAGAAACGTTAACAATAATTTAAATATCCTTTTTCATTATCTAATTACTTATTCTTGAAGTATTTTTCTTACTTTCCTTCTCTGAAGGTACACTTCAAAGATGCTGCTGGCGGCTATTGATGAAACTCACAAGGGTACATACGATTTCCTCTATTTGCCAATTGATTTTAAGGTAATTTCTCTGTTGAATTATATTTATTTAATTTTTGCTAAGGTCAATCCATAGATTATTAATGTTAAATTCTTTCGTCCAGAATAAGTGCAACGTTGGGTATGCCTTCATCAACATGGTGTCTCCTTCACACATCATCACCTTCTATGAGGTTTGTGTTCATTTTTGCTTCACTTCCCTAAAAAGTTTGGAACATTTGGCAATTGTTCTTTTGATGTTTCGTAGTCACCATGGCAAGCTACATAATTATATATTTTATTTATGAATCTTCTTGGTGACAAATTGACTTCGTCACATGCAAATCCGTGCAGGCATTTAATGGGAAGAGATGGGAAAAGTTTAATAGTGAAAAGGTTGCTTCTTTAGCATATGCGAGAATCCAGGGAAAGATAGCTCTTGTCTCACACTTTCAGAATTCAAGCTTGATGAATGAAGACAAGCGATGCCGACCTATTCTGTTCCAGCCAGAGGGTCAAGGGTCATGTGATTTGGTAAGTTACAGATTTGTTGGTGCAGTCTTTATTATAAGTGCAATACGTATTTGTGATGAATTGTCATATGCTTTCTAGTTACAAAATTCTATTCATCAATTGGTTCCTCTGAGCTGTATATGAAATAAATGGTTTGTCCTTTTGTGGGTCAATATCCCTGTTTCTCGTCACTTCACATTCAGAATCTCTTGTGAAACTTCTAGACGAACACCAATTGCATAGATTTCTGTTGTTTTTCAGAACCGAACATTATATCTATCAGTAAACCATAGTCAGATAACCCGATCTGAATGTATTTTTTTGGATCACTCAGGAATCTTTACCGTCCAGCAATCTGAACATCTTCATCTGTCAGTCTGATGGATCATACATTGGAGATTCTCTCGACAGCCCAAAGAGTGATCCTGATGAGACGCCAGAGAAAATTTGAACACATACTTAAAGCGGCTGATTCTGAATAAGAATTGGTCAGCAATAACTACTAACTTCTGTTTAGGTTTTACATATATAAATTTGTCATCCTAATTATGAAACTCGAATGTGCATATATTACTATCATCTACCAGGCAGTATCTGTCTTTTGTTATGGATGCTTCACATGTAGGAGGAAGTTTTCGAAGAAGCAGAGGAAGGAGAGTTTATTCACATATATACATGAAATCTCTTATCGCTGCTATATGCTATGTTCGACCATTTCTGCATTCTCTCATTTTCTTCAATTTCNTGTGCATATATTACTATCATCTACCAGGCAGTATCTGTCTTTTGTTATGGATGCTTCACATGTAGGAGGAAGTTTTCGAAGAAGCAGAGGAAGGAGAGTTTATTCACATATATACATGAAATCTCTTATCGCTGCTATATGCTATGTTCGACCATTTCTGCATTCTCTCATTTTCTTCAATTTCTTGTGACTGCCAAGTTGGATTCAATGAATAGTGAGTAGTCTATTGAGTTGGTCGTGCTTGCGACGGGGTTGCTGTTTTTGAAGTGTATAGAATCGATTGCAAACAGGCCCTGTATATTGTGTCATGTGGTCTTTTGTAACTTTAATAAAACCGTGTACTTGAGACATGAATGTAAAATATTTATTACAGTTCTCTCTCTTCCTATGTTAGGGTGTATTTGAGTCACATTATTTTGGAAGAATGTATTATGAAATAGTCTATTGATGGAGAATATACAGTTGAAAAAGAAGGAAAATTTATTGATGTGATGGAAAANTTTAATAAAACCGTGTACTTGAGACATGAATGTAAAATATTTATTACAGTTCTCTCTCTTCCTATGTTAGGGTGTATTTGAGTCACATTATTTTGGAAGAATGTATTCTGGAATAGTAGATTGATGGAGAATGTGTGGTTGAAAAAGAAGGAAAAATTATTGATGTGATGAAAAATATTATTTTATTGAAGAATGTGTGGTTGAAAATGAGTAGAAGAATGAGAATGAAAATCTTAGGGTCTATTTGGGCTAGATTAAAATCTGGAGTCAAAGTCAAACAATCAATATCAACCACATCTTTCATGGGTTCAACATCTTTTCAACTACAAATTTCAAAAACTTCTATCACAATTAAATAAAAATCCGATTTTAATCACACCAAACACCCTCTTAATGTGTACCAAACATGGGTTTAATGTCTTTTACACCAGTTATTGGTTGGACATTTTGGTATGTTTGGTAAGAGAGATTTAATCATATTGGACAATATGTTTGGCTAAGCTTATAAGCAGCTAGTTTCAACAGTAAGCATCCAACCCGAAATAAGATTAAAAAAAAAAAGTTACTTAGGAAGTTAAAATCATGTTCATTATAATGTACACAACAATTTAACTCTATGGCCATGTTTGATTGCTGACACCATTTATCCTTAGAAGATTTAATCTAGAGACCTAGGTTTAAATATTAACGTGACCTTTACGTGTGATTTTAGCATCTAAGATAACGGTTTCTGTCATGTAATAACTCATTTTTAGATTTAGGGCGTGTCTGATAGAGATTAAAATTTAATTAAAAATGAAAATAAAGTCGTTAAATTTAATTAAATTTCATAACTTCATTTTTTAAACATTGTTCTAAAACATTCTAGACTATGCCTATGTACAAATTTAAATATTGTCACATTTTATGTTTTTTTAGGCTTGATTTCACCTAAAATTTGCCTAGTCTCGCTTAAACTCTCAAAAAGATTAAAACGAACACTGCATTTAAAATATAGCAAGTCAAAACCACATTAATAAAGAAGTTGGGAAGTCTAGACCTAGTCTTATTTCCTTAGACCATGTAATAATTATTCTCCTACACATATATGGCATGAGAGAACCTTCAAATGCACACACATTCGATTTGCATTATCATCATAATCTTGTGAAAGACCATTACGAACCATCCATCTTGTAAATGATTATTTTGTAAGCAATTTATTGAACACATCAAAAATATTGTTGCTTTGAAAGGGTCTGCACACTGGTTCTTGCTATTTTATTTTCCTTTAGGGAAATAAAGTGATCGTGAGATTGAGGATCCTTAACTAATTTAAGATGTGCTTTTTCATGGATATTCAATATTCTTCTTTTTACTTCACACGCAATTCACATCTATCCGAGTTAATAAATTTCAACAATTTACGTTTCTGAAGGGAGAATGGATAAAGGCAAGAAGATATATTGCGAGTAGAAAGAAGTCGAGAACACAAAAAGACAACAAACTAGATATGAATGGACTATTCAAACTTGAAAAGTTGCATGAATATCTTATGTTACAAGACTCACCAACTCATTAACAAGAATTGCATGATCTCAAAATTTGAATGAGTAAATTACACCCTAGTTTTCAATTTGAATGAATTTATCAAAAGATTCCCTTTTTTTATTTTGAGATCTGGTCTTCCATGTTCTTGGTGGTTTGAACTTTGAACCAATTAATTTAGGACATTGGTAAATAGCAAAATGTCTTAAAATTCTTGTTTAAAGCTCAATTAGTGTTTAGAAACCCGGGATCCGGTATGAGAAACAACATTAAAAAAAAAAAAAAAAATTTCTTCAATAAATTTAAGGTCATATCCATCATGCAATAAGGAAAAACATATGAATTTTATAGCAACAATTTGAATAAACAATGAAGAATCCATTTTGATATTTGTTTCGACCATTGGATCGAGTGTGTTCTTGTATGAATTAAGTTCATCGAGTCATTATCTAATATGTCATAATTTCTTCGATCCCAGTACATCTATTTTGTTACCACTTCACTTATGTCACTAGTCCCGCCTTAATGTTTCCCTCGCATTAATAGAAGACTTTGAACATGACCAACTCTCATAATGTAACGGGTAGTCGAGTGCGTAAACAAGGTCCAATAATAAATAGATTCAAATAACCAATTAAAATAGGATAAAACAACACATGAAGTGTCTAAATTATATCAAGATAAAACACCACATTTACTTCATCCATACGAAAACGAGACGATTAGGTTAACATTTTTTAAACAGAAATAAAATAAAGTCAACTCTTGGTGGTTGTAATTTGCTGCAGAACCTGATAACCAGCAAATTCTTGAGCCCAATCCAAAAAAAAAAAAAAAAAAA
>CAIGRR010357327.1:0-13058 GCA_903798365.1 Fraxinus sp. 1973-6204 | reverse complement strand
GAAGTTCCTCTAGTCAAAGTTCAATAGCGAAATCATGGACTGGACGAGTCAACTTAGGATAAGGAAGATGAGCTTAGAATCAAGTATCCAGAACTCTTCGATTAGCCAAGGTAATTTTCGAGCATGAAAATATTTAAGGAGGTGAGATTGTAAAGTCCCAATAATAATAATAATAATAATAATAATAATTCTATGTGCTATATATTTTATATTTAGGAAAAGTTGGGGGACTAAAATGATACATTTTTTAAATTCAATTTTATTTGGGTCAAATATTTAAATATTGATAGAGTAATGATAAATATATCAATATTGGGCTCGTTGGATAGCTCATAATTAATTATGTATAACAGACTCGAGAAAAAGTCGATTCCAATAAGTCGGCTCCAAGATTTTCCAGTTTGAAGAAATTGATGAAAAACTAGTTTTGCAATTTAATTGAAACCTTGAATGAAAATGTGCTTTGCCACATGTAATGTGTATGTAGTGTTTAATTTTTTTGATTTTGAATTGTATAAGTCAGTAGACACGTGTGATGGTAGATAAGGTAGTTGTTGTTCAAAACGATTTATTTTCTTTGATTTTGGGATGTGATATAAATGACTTGCTGATTAGATAGGGAAGAATTAATTGTTGATTGTATAGAATATTGTGATTGAGACTTTTGTTTAGGCAAAACACGACAATTGACAATTTTTACTCCTACAAGAATTATTTTTTCCCTTTCAACTCTAGATACCATACAAAAGTTCTTACTATTTACCCTAAAAATAAAATAAAATATAGATACATACATCCGGTGGTAGCAGCTACTCAGGCATAAAATAAAGCTTAGAATGTGATTTTGGATTTTGCTTTTCAAAAACTGTTTTATCTAACAAGATAGGATTACGAGGTGCAAGTGGTTTGTCCCGTTTAGTTTTATTTTTCATGTTGATGAATATTAATGAAAGCTACGATATGATATGTTATGTTATGATATTGGTCATACGATACCAAAGATATGATATATTTGAGCTCTTACCGGTTTATAAAGATATGATATGATTGACGGTATGACATTTTTGACACATGATTTAATATTTTATGGGATTACACCATTAATTCGTGTCATATTGAGTATTCTTATATACTTACCTTTTTTTCCTACCTCACAGGTTAGAACAGGTCGTTAGTTGGAGGGCGATGAGGTGCAGTTGTGGTGCCAGGATTTATAGAATTCAATAAAAATAATTTGGTGTAACAAGACATTTTTTTTTTTAATTTCAGAAATTTTTTAGTTTTATGGATTTTTATTAACAACTTTAAGACATGTTTTATTGGGTTATAAATTTAAAACTACGTTATGCTTTATTAGTAAAATTAACATTTATTTATTTATCTAATAAATACGATATGCATGTTTTTATTTATTTATTTGGTTATGAGTTTTTATTAATTAAATTATGCCCGTTAAATTTCATATATTTACAATGTTAAAGTTTGTTGACAAGCTGAGCTACGAAGTTATTAAGGTCGGCGTGAATACCTGTGGTAGAAGATGAGTTCGGGTATCCAATAAATGGTCGAGCTCAGGCCGAATTATTACACATGAAAAGTACGTGGTAATGGGAGTTCGACGATATGAAGTCAGCTCGAATGGATAATGTGTCCAAGAAGTTTGTGAAGTCTTTTAATGACAAGGGAATCTTAATGATAAAAAAATCGCTAACAAGATCAATAATCCGGCCATTCAGAGTAGTCCACAATGGATAGTCTTATGTCAGCTTCTAGTAATCATGAGTAGGTCCTTTTTCCAAGGCATTCATTAATTATTGGGGTCCACCTACAAAATCTGCTTATCATGAGGATTGCTAGATCGAGCTCGGTAGCCAATTGCATCTTTCCACACGTATACTTCTTCAGCTAGGAAATGAGATGATTAGACAGAAAATTAATGGAGAATGTAATTTATTTCATATAAAGGGGAAAATAGTGAAAGAGAGTGGGGGAATCCAAAAAAAGAGAACACGGGATATTTCAAATATCTCTTTCGACAAAAACAAAGAAAAGACACTTGTAGTTTATTCTCGCAATTTACAAGTCATGATCAGTAAGAAATCCTCATTTACATTCTAAGTTGGCTTGAATTTTGTACATACAATTTTAAACATCAATAGATTGGCGCTAGAAGAAGGGCCCTAAAACTTGAAAAATACAGCCTCATCCCTCTTGAAATTAGCCGAAAACGCGGATGAACTTTCAACTTCTAAAATCAATCCCACACACACCTTAAGCGAGACCATAACTCACCAACTGTAGGTCAAAGACGACGTTAGAATGACATCATTGATCCCCAAACAATGGCGATGAAGGAGGCTATTCAAAAATTAACTAATGTAGTTGGCAGATTAGAGCAGAACTAACAATTTACTACAAGAAACCGAGGTGGAATCCCCTCGCAGAGAAAGAACCAGGTAGCTTCCCACTAGAAGAACTCTTTAGTTTTCAAATGAAGAATCCTCAAAGAGTAAGAATGAGGAAGTGAGGAGTTCCCCCGTAGCTATGAAACCAACAGTGTGTTCGACCGACTTGGTCCCCAATACTCCTTGACGCCAACAAGTAGGAATGATGAGCCTCACATGACCGATCATATAGAATGAACTGAGCCTGAAATGATCGCCTTGAAATGGGAGAAGTATACCTAATAAAATGCTGTTCCCCATTCACTGAAGATATCTTAGCTGAACCCTTGCCTAAGAAGTTGAAAATGCCACAGTTTACTGGGTATGAAGGGGAAAAAGACCCTTTGAGTCACCTGGATAAATATACATCTTGGATGGAATTGCAAGGGTCAGGAGATGCCATAATGTGTCACGTCTTTCTCCTAACATTGGGAGACAAATCTCAACGATGGTTTAGAAGGCTGCACAAGAGGTCAATAAGAAACTGGAACGACCTCACCACGGCGTTCCTCGCTCAGTTCATGGGCTCAAAGCCAAGAACAACTCTAAAGGAACGACTTGTAAGCATAAAGTAAGGAAAAATGGAATCGCTTAAGAGTTTTTTGAATAGATTCAACAAACAATCTATGGAGGTCAAAAAAAATTTCGACAATGCTGCACTCATGGTAATCCTATCAGGATTGAGATAAAAAATGAGGTTCTGGTTGTCAGTACACGAGGATGGACATCGTACGTACCACAAATTCTTAAGTCGAGCTGAAAAGTACATAAGTGCATAAGAGGCCACCTCAGATCAGGAAGATCCCAAACCTAACCCACAGTCCCCGCATTAGGTCAAAGGGAAACAAGTGGATAAGGACGCCATGCGAGAAAGAAGAAAAGATAGGAGGGATCAAAATCGTTCAAGGCTATATCCTGACAAATTTTGTGAATACCATCCATTGAATGCAACTTTGGAGGAGGTTTTCCTATAGACTGGGAAAAAGAAACCTTCCGACGACCTCAACTACTAAAAAAAGAGTTAAGCGAAAAAGGACAAACGAAGTTTATCGATTTCACAGGATGGCGGGACACAACACTGATGACTGTAGGAATCTAAAAGAAGAAGTGGAAACACTTATGAGGCGAGGTCACCCATAAGAATTTGTGGTTAAACCTAGAGAGGATAATCCAGTCAGAGTTCAACCACCTAATCAACAAGGAGTTACCCAACAAGTTCGACCTGGACCTCAAGCTCGGGACTCACAACATCGTGTCGAAATCCGAACATTGATAGGTGGAAACTAGTGTTTTGAAGGTTTACGAAGGGCAAAATGAATGACGGCTCGCGATGCTCGCACCTGGCTGAATCACAATTCGGTGTATCAACATGCCGAAACCTGTGAAATGCCATATTTAGAATGGTTTGGATTCACTGAAAAAGAGGCACAAGGAGTGTTGTAAGATCAAAGCGACGCGTTAGTTATTGCCATGACGATCGCTGGGGCCTAATTACATCGAACGCTGGTAGATAATGGAAGTTCGATCAATGTGATATATTCCCGAACTCTGCAGCCATACCCTAAAAGGCTACTAGGATTCTCTGGGGATCCCATAGAAGCTAGGGGACAAATCGTCCTGATGGTAGAGCTAGGAGAACCCCCTGCTAAAGAAAGATTCTGACAGACTTTGTTATTGTTGATCTTCCCTCCAATTATAATGCTATACTAGGGAGGCCTATATTGCACGAGTTATAGGTGGCCACATCAATATATCATTATTGCATAAAGTTCCCAACTCTCTATGGACCTGGGGTGGTGTGCAAAAATCAGGCGGAAGCTAGAGCTTGCAACATAGACCAACCTGCCCCCCCAGATCAGAATGATTTAGAATTAACAACACGAACAAAATGGAGAATTCAAGTCTAAGAGACCTATTATAACTGACCTATCTGAGGTCGGCATAACTGAGAAACATCGCAAGAAGAGAACATATGACCGCTCCTATTTGAAGAAGGAGAATAAAACTTGAATCCATACCCAGAGATCTTGGTAATCTCTATTCCTATATCGGGAGTAGATATTCCTAAGATCCTAGTTGATACAGGAAGCTCCCTCAACATTCTTTACGTCAGTACTTTAGGACGAATCGAGATTCTCCTGAGTTTTCTACGGCCTTAATCAAATATGATCGTGGTACTTAACAGTTCTCTTTCTGTAGTAAAATGAGTAATCAAACTTCCTGTGGAGCTCGAAGAATTCCCTCGTCGAGCTAAGATGAATATAGAATTCGTAGTTCATGACTCAAAATTCCCTTACGATGCTATCATAGGGTAGCCCCTATTGTTCGACCTTAAAGAAATTGTGTCCATTAACCATTATTGTATTAAATTTCCCACGCCTCATGGTGTAGGTTAGGTCAAAGGAAATAAGGACGTTGAGGAAAAGTGCCAAGTAATGTTTGATCCAAAAGACAAAAGGATCTATCTCTCTTCCGAGGTCCATATGGTGTGGACGGCAGAACCCATACTAAATTCGTTGGACCCACGTCTGAAGATAAGAGGAGGAGAACTAGTGGAAGAGCTAGACGCTATTCAAGTCGCGGTCAAGGAACAACAGAAAAAACTCAAGATAGGCCATGAATTACAATCACTCTCAGGGAACAAATCATTGAGTTCCTTTAAGAGAACCTTGACATTTTTATTTGGGAACATTCAGATTTGAAGGGAATTGATCCAAAGATTATGTGCCATAAGTTGGAGATCGATCCTATAGTGCACCCTAAACAGTAACGACATCGACCTTTGAATTCGGAGCGGTATGAAGCCTTAAATAAAGAAGTACAGAAGTTGCGAAGCAACAGATTCATTCGAGACTGGACTGATCTAAACAAAGCATGTTCGAAAGATAGCTTCTCGCTGCCAAGAATAGACCAAATGGTGGATGCAACCACTGGGCATGAGTTACTAAGTTTCATGGATGCTTATTTGGGATACAACCAAATCCCCATGTATGAGTCAGATCAGGAACACACAGCTTTCATTACTGACCAAGGTCTTTACTGCATAAAGTTATGCCTTTCGGTCTAAAAAACGCAGGAGCAACTTATCAACGCTTGGTGAACTCCATGTTTGCCAAGCAGATCTATAAAACCATGGAGGTATACATGATAATATGCAAGTAAAAAGCATAAATGCTCAAGACCATTAGTATCACCTTGCTGAGATAATTAAGATCATGAGAATCTATGGAATGAAGTTAAATCCACACAAGTGTGCTTTCGGTGTCAGCTCGGGAAAACTTTTGGGATATTTGGTGAATCGTAGAGGAATCGAAGTTACCCAGAGAAGATAAGGGCTATAATCATAATGCGTCCTCCCACTAGACCTAAAGAGATTTAAGGTCTGACTGGATGGATTGCAGCCCTTAGCCACTTTATGTCGTGTTAGCTAGAGAAGAAGAAAGAATACAACATCCCGTCTATTATGTTAGCAAAGCTCTGTACGAAGTCGAGCTCCGCTACTCTCCATTGGAAAAGCTAGCTTATGCAGTTGTTATCGTAGCTCGGAAGTTAAGACCCTACTTTTTAGAACATCCAATTGAGATCTTGACTAATTATCCATTGAGACAAGTCTTGTAAAACCCAGATACATCAGAGAGGTTGGTTAAGTGGGCAGTAGAGCTTGGTCAATTTGATATAAAGTACAAACCACGTACTTCAATTAAAGGCCAAGGTCTTACAGACTTCGTTACAGAGTTCAATTTGGATTTAGCAGAAGAACCTGGTCACGATAAACCATGGGAACTTTTCAATGATGGATCATCCACAGAAGCACGAGCTGGAGCTGGAATCGTTTTGATCAGCCCCAATCACCATTGTTCTGCGAAGCTTTACCGTTTGACTTTAGCGCTTCTAACAACGAAGCCAAATATGAGGCCCTCATAGCTGGCCAAAGAATGGCAAAAGAAATGAAGATCGATCGCTTGATTGTACATAGCGATTCCCAGCTAGTAGTAAACCAAATTAATGAAGACTATCAAGCGAAGAAAGAAAGGATGAATGGTTATCTTCAAATTGTTAAACGCGAATTGAAGAATTTCCAGAATGTACTGATCAAACAAATCCCTCGAACCCAAAACAGTCATACCGATGCTTTAGCTCGATTGGCCACAAGCGAAGGGATTGAAAAGTTTGATAGTATCCTAGTAGGAATAATTTTTCATCCTGCAATTGAAGGGCTTGAGGTGATTCACATGAAAATCAATCTAAAACGGACGTGGATGGATGAAATTACTACCTACCTAAAGACGGGGTCATGTCCGGAAAATCCAATCATAGCAAGACAATTTTGCACGAAAGCCGCCAGATGTACGTTGGTCAATGACATTTTATACAAACGGGGGTATTCTGTACCTTTGCTTAGGTGCTTGAATAAGGAAAAAGCATTGCGTGTCCTGGAAGAAGTGCACGAAGGAATATGTGGAAACCACTTTCGAGGTCAATCACTAGCCCACAAAATTGTGCGTCAGGGATACTTTTGGCATTCTATGAAAAATGATGCAGTAGAATTTGCCAGAAAATGTGACAAATGTCAAAGGTTTGCTCCTAAAATCAACCTCCCGCCAAACGAGCCAAATTACGTGATGGCCCCATGGGTGGAAGCCGAACCTTTAGAATACCACTTTCCATTGTGACAGATAATGGGAAGCAATTCGACAACTCCTGTTTCTCGAATTTTTGTGAAGGCTTTGGGATACAACACTTTTCTACACCTAATCATCCTCAAACCAATGGACAAGTGGAGGCTATCAATAAGATCATCAAGCATAGGCTTAAAGCCAAACTTGATACTCTTAAGAGAGGATGGGCTGAGGAACTCCCCGATGTGTTGTGGTCCTATCGCACCACGCCCTGAAGCAGTACTGGAGAAACTCATTTTTCTTTGGCTTTCGGAGTAGAAGTAGTAATCCGTCTTGAAATTGAAGTTCCTTCCATCCGAACATTGATGTATAATGAAGAAAGGAATGAGAAAGTATTATGGAGAGAGCTAGATCTGTTGGAAGAAAAAAGAGACGAAGCTGAAATTAGAAATGCCATATGCAAGCAGCGTAATTCAAGATATTACAATCAAAAAGTGAGAGCACAAAAGTTCGAAGTTGGCGATCTTGTGCTAAGGAAAATCTTCTTGGCAATAAGGGAAGTTGGTTCAGGATCTTTAGGGCCCAACTGGGAAGGTCCTTACAAGGTAATTAAGCTTTTGCTTAAAGGAGCATATGAGCTAGAAGACATGGAAGGGAGACTCCTGCTACATCCTTAGAATGCTGAACATCTAAAACTATACTACCAGTAGAGCATGGTTGTATTTTGTAGTCATTTGAAATAAAAGGGATGTTCCTAGTACGTGAAGATGTTGAGTCTTGAGTTGCTCTCTTCAAAGCCCTGCTCACAAAGCAGGCTGAGCTAAGGTTATAAGTGCTGCAACACTTAGTGTAANTTGTATTTTGTAGTCATTTGAAATAAAAGGGATGTTCCTAGTACGTGAAGATGTTGAGTCTTGAGTTGCTCTCTTCAAAGCCCTGCTCACAAAGCAGGCTGAGCTAAGGTTATAAGTGCTGCAACACTTAGTGTAAATTCCTGCAAAAGAAATCCTCAAAGCCCTGCCCACAAAGAAGGCCGAGCTAAGGTTGTAAGTGTTGCAACACTTAGTGCGAATTCCTGCAAAAAGAATCCTCAAAGCTCTGCTCATAAAGCAGGTCGAGCTAAGGTTGTAAGTGCTGCAATACTTAGCGCAAATTTCTACAAAAGGAATCTTCAAAGCTCTGCTCACAAAGAAGGTTGAGCTAAGGTTGTAAGTGCTGCAACACTTAGTGTGAATTCTTGCAAAAGGAATCCTCAAAGCCCTTCTCACAAAGCATGCCGAGCTAAGGTTGTAAGTGATGCAACACTTAGTGCGAACTCCTACAAAAGGAATCCTCAAAGCCCTGCTCACAAAGTAGGCCGAGCTAAGGTTGTAAGTGCTGCAACACTTAGTGTGAATTTCTGCAAAAGAAATACTCAAAGCCCTGCTCACAAAGCAGGCCGAGCTAAGGTTGTAAGTACTGCAACACTTAGTGCTGTAAAAGGAATCCTCAAAGCCCTATCCATGAGGTGGAGCGAACTGAATATTACAACATTTAGTACGATTTATGAAAAGGGTTACCATTGACGTTACGTATGCTTAACTCATATATTAAGAAGATTCAAAAACATTATTGCCAAAACAAAATGAAAAGAAACTGAGTTTTCATTCACAAAAAGCATTACAAAAGTTTTCAAGAGTTCCAAAGACTCGACAAAATAGACAAATACAAAGAAACACTATGGGGACGGGGGATCTAGTGGAGAGATACTCTTGACAACATGAGTTTTCTGAGCCTCAGCCGATCTCAGCAGTTCTTCCACTTCTTTCTCCTACTTCTTGAAGGCATCCTCCAGGAAAGTGGTGTCCCAGTCCGACCTCTCCTTCTCGATAAACTTAATTATTTCCCTAATGGCTAGAACATAAGCCTCCTGGGATAGTACATCGAATGCCAGAGAAGCCCTCCAATCCTCCACCGCCTTGGAGACCTTCAGATTGACCTCTTTTCTGATCCCCATCGCTTGGGCTACCGCCTCATCAGCCTTCTTTTTCTCATTCTCAGCACGAACATTAACCTTCTCTCCCCAAATCTACAAAGCCTGATTCTTTTCCCTCAAGGCTTTGTTCTCATCCATCAACCTTTACTCCGAGGTGATGAAAGTGTTGAGCTCCCCTCCCATCTTATTCAGACGATCCTCGTAGCTTCTCTCATTCTCAACAAAAGACGTCCTTTCCACCTCAACCTACTCAAACATCACATTAGCCCAGTATCTCATGATAAGAATCTTGTCAAGCTCAGCTTTAACCTAAGAAGAGTAAACACTCAATGAAAAAGTGTATGAAATTTTTTTCTAACGGACCTTAATAGGATTTTTAAGAAGATTACCTTTTCAATTACTGATCCCATTTGGAGAATAGCTGGATGACAGTGGAGCTGAGCTGAAATAAGACTTTCTCTAATAGGCATCTCGATAGGAAACTACTGTACTTTGTCATTCCAACTTCGCGTCATCAAAACAGCAGATTTCCTTAAAGGAAAATGGAGAGCAGCCACGGATTCTCTTGCCGGAGAAGGAGCTCGGAGAAAATCCAGGAAAATCTCAAGGCGATTCCCACTAGCCCCTCAATATCTGGCCTCTGAAGATCTGGGTATTTGTCTTGAGGTCTTGAAGAAGAGTTTGCAATTGCAATTAGGATAGCCGATCGAACATGCGAGCTGTTAGGGATAATGTGAGCAGCAGCTATGGGGAGTTCAGATGGACGATGTCTCTTAAGAGGTTGCTTAGCCTCCGTCTCAGACTCACCCATCTCAGGTTGATGAGTTCCTTCGGTAACAATTTCTTTTCCTTTCCTTTTGGCGGCTTCAGCTGCTTTGGCCGCTCGGCAGCTTAGAGATTAACCATGCTTGACCGTTGGCCTAGGAAAAATAAGGTACAACATCAAGATTTTGTTTAAAATAAAAAGGATAACATGAAGAATAAATCAACTCACGAAAAAAAGTAGGGACAGATGCAGCAGGTCTATTGGCAGAAGTGGTCCGCTCAGTTTTGAAGGAGGCAAGATTTGAAGCAAACCTGCTTGAAATAAGTTTTCGTTCGAAATAACCAACTTACAGGACCTTTGCCTGTTTGGGAGAGCCCTAATAGAATCTGCTTGCCCCTGGAGGGACGAGCTCAGGTGGCAAGGTCGGAAAACTGCACGAGGAGAAAGAAGAGGTAGGAAATTAGAATTTTTTAAAAAAATATCTAAAAGATGAATATTGATTGCTATTTACAGAAAGGATGATAGAGGGTAGGGACTATATCCTCCCTATCCACTTCACTGGGATGGAACTGCCAGTCCCCCAAGATATAGAAGAACTCCGCATTCCATTCCTTAATCGAAGAAGGAGTATCTAAGACCAATGGCCTCCCAGTCTTAAGTCTGACACTAGTATACCACCAACCAATATTCTTTCCATCCTCTTTAAAAGTGAAAAGGGTGTTGAACTGGGCAACATTTAAATAGGGGTGACCTAGTCGCTTCCATCCATTAGGACATGATTGGGTAGGGCTATTCCCCAAGACGCTAGAAATTATCTAATGACTTTGGGAAAAGGGAGTCTTATCTCTAAAATGGTTGAATTGAGTGTCACACACCCTGTCAGAGGATTATGAGCTCGGTCAGAAGGGGAATGGACAACAAACTCTACAGAAGGAGGTATGTTGTATTTAGCTATAAGGGCCGATAAAATATCGATCGTGACTATTGACTTGTAAGAATCCACCCCCCAAACTTGATTACTATCCTCTTCCTGAGCTCTCTCCTCCCTCATTTTTAGCGATGCTTCGTACTCCTAAGAGAGTTGGATAAAGGAGGAGGACTGGGTGGTGAAGGATAAAATGAAGAAATATGAATAGGAGTAAACACTTCCTGACAATCTGAACTTGCAGATAAGAGACTAACGGAAGGGATAGATGAAGATGTTACAGACTCTTCTTGATTATTTTCCCAAGACTACACATGAGATTCGTCCGAACTCATGTAATAAAATAAGAAGAAGAAAATAAATGAGTAAAAAGAAGGTATTCTGGTTTAAAAAAGAAGAATACCTGAAGAAGGCGACCTCACTCAGAGGAGGCAAAAAAGTTTTCAAGAGCAAAAATCGGGAAGTTTGAAATACAAAAGTGAGGGAATGAAAATGAAAAATCTGTTAAAGAAAAAGAAGGTCAAAAGGCGAAATTTGAATTGTCCAAAAGAAAAGGTGAGATCAACGGTCATAGGCCCATGACTTCTAGAAGAAGGAATACGCCATACAGCTCATGAGCAAGTCAAAGGGTGACATGTGTCACCGTCATTAATAGGAGTAATTACAAAATGGGAAATTGTACCAGTCACTTCATTAGGTCAGCACACATCTGAGATCCGTACTGATCTAGGGGGTATCTGTTGACGAGCTGAGCTCTGAAGTCATTAAGGTCGGCGTGAATACCTGCGGTAGAAGATGAGTTCGGCTATCCAATAAATGGTCGAAGTCAGGTCAAATTATTACACATGATAAGTACGTGGTAATGGGAGTTCGGCGATATGAAGTCAGCTCGAATGGATAACGTGTCCAAGAAGTTTGTGTAGTCTTTTAATGGTAAGGGAATCTTAATGATAAAAAAATCGCTGACAAGATCAATAATTAGGCCATTCAGAGTAGTCCACAATGGCTAGTCTTATGTCAGCTTCTAGTAATCATGAGTAGATCCTTTCTCCAAGGTATTCATTAATTATTGGGGTCCACCTGTAAAATCTGCTCATCATGAGGATTGCTAGATCGAGCTCGGTAGCTAATTGCATCTTTCCACACATATACTTCTTCAGCTCGGAATTGCAGATGATTAGACAGGAAATTAATAGAGAATTTACTTTATTTCATATAAAAGGTGAAACATTGAAAGAGAGGGGGGCATCCAAAAAAAGAGAACACGGGATATTTCAATATCGCTTTTGGCAAAAACAAAGAAAAGACACTTGTAGTTTATTCTCGTAATTTACAAGTCACGATCAGTAAGAAATCCTCATTTACATTCTAAGTTGGCTTGAATTTTGTACATACAATTTTCAATGTCAACAAAGTTGATAGTTTTGGTAGCGATTTGACAATTAGATTTTGGTCATTACAAAACTCATGTTTTTGGAGAAAGACGATATAATCATTCGAAATTGCACTTCTCTTTTCTCTATTGGATCTCTTTAATGGCATTTTCTCTTAAGGTTGTTGAGTTTTCTCTTTGGGAGCCGCTTTCTTAATTTTGGAAAGAGAGCTCTGGAATATTATCTTGATAATCCTCATTTGCATCTTGAATAATGTCAAGAACTAAAACTTTATTACTGTCAACAACAATGTTTGGAAAAGGAAAAAACAAATCATCTTCAAAGATAATACTTCTATCCTTATCTCTTTCCAAAACTCAACATCCTCAAGAAATCTTGAATTTCCCAGCTTGAAAAAGGTCCTTGTAGAGGAGTTGTAAAATTAACAACTTCTCCATCGTTCGTGTACCCAACAAAGAGGCAAATTATTGTTCTTGAGTCCAATTTCTTTTCATTTGGCCTATATGGCCTTGTCTCGGCTAAACAAACCCAAATGCGCCAAATAGTTTATGCTTGGCCTTTTGCCTATCTATAGTTCATATGGGGTTTTAGTTACCACTTTGCTTGGAACACTGTTTAAGATATACGATGCAGTCTTTAATGCTTTTCCTCAGAATGATTCTAGTAAATAAGAGTGATTAATCATACTTTTTACCATCTCTTTAAGTATTCTATTATGTTTCTCAGCAACATTATTCATGCTAGGTTTGCCTAGGATTATGTATTGTGGGATGATTCTACATTCTTCTAGAAATTTCATAAGGGACCAAGACGTTTTTACTATACCACCGATGTCAGATTTTATGGTCTTAAATTTCATACCAAGTTGATTTTCAATTTCATCTTTGAAAGCCTTAAATAGATCCGGGGATTGAGACTTCTCATTAATTAAATAT
>CAIGRR010357315.1:0-12762 GCA_903798365.1 Fraxinus sp. 1973-6204 | reverse complement strand
ATCCATGTACCTTCTCATGAATTGCAAGACTATACATTATTTTGTCTTGAGATAATTGTCAAATTTATTTATTTTCATCTAATCTCGAAAAAGGTTTAAACCCCGACTACCTATACTGTTTTGTTCCAACGATTGAATGGATAACAACCTTTTAACGAACACGACATAAAAAGAATTGCTTTGATTGAAAGCATGTAATAAAATTTTCGTACTTTATATCTATGTTGCTTGATCACACAAATTTCATCTACATTAAATTTCACCATTTTCCTTAACAATATTGTTTAACTTGTTGACACCATTCACGTACTTTCTTAAGAATGACGAGACTAATACATGGTTTCGTCTTGAGTTAATTACAAAATTCATTTATTTCTATATAATTTTGCTTCAATTGGACGATAGGATGACAACTCTAAATGCGCAAGACATAAAAGTAATTGCAACTTGTTGAAAGCGTATGCTTATTCTTCCATACTTTCTATCCATGTTGCTTGATCATGCAAAATTCGTCTACATTAAATTCCATCATTTTCTTTTATATATATACGTACAAGCATATATTTTAACTTTTTGACACCATCCATGTACTTGCGAATTTATACATTAACGTTTTATCTTGCTTTTAATCATTTTAGATATTTTTTTCCTTGATTTAATTATAAATTTCATTTAAGTAATTTCGAAAACAAGGTTAAACCCCATCTACTACCTATATTACTTCGCAAGAACAATCACACGATGAAACTATACTGCTCGATTCCCTCAAAATTATTCAACATGTTGGCACTTTTCCTCCACCATAATTTAGAGTTTACAGTAAATAATATAATGTACAATTGCATGTGATTTCTCAATTATGAGAAGTGCATGTAGAAGCAATCAATTATTATTGCAGCCTTTTCTTGGTGTATTGACCAACTCATTAATATAGATATTTTTTTTTTTTTCCTCAAGAGAAGAAGAAAAGTCAATTCTTGTATTTGATTTTTTATTATTTTTTTTCTCAAGAAACTATAATTTCCAGTTTCCTTTCAAATACAGATACAGATATTTCCCATACACTCTGAAAGTGACTGTTTATTAAATAAAATAAAGGGTTTGAATTTTCTACGTAATTTTTTTTTTTTTTTTTTAAAATTGTATAGTCTAATACAGCTCAAACTATTAAAAATGAGAAAAAATTTATTTAGTAATATTTTATTTTGATAAATTCTACTTGTCCAAATCGAAGTGTCATCAGTATATCCTTTACGACTAAATTCAAGATTTTGCTGACTTCGATGCAAAATTGACATCATCAAAATGGTAAAGATAATATTTTTATTTATTAATATTTTTATTCTTTAGTAATATGTGAAGTTTTTATTTCAAAAGCAAAATCCATAAAAAGTTGTGAAAGCATGAAGGGAAATGATAAATGGCCAGGGTTGGTGATCGGGTTTGGTGACAGGTCAACACATGTCGCCCCTATTGGAGACGCCCCTCCAATAGGGGGCAACACGTGTCGACCTGTCACCAAATTCGGTCACCAACCCTGACACCCTAGCAAAGCTCAAGCATGAATATTAGGAAATTAATAAAAGGCATAAAAAAGAAGAAATGTCTATTTTTATGCCTGTGAATTTTATTTTACTTCAAGAAGCAAAAAAGGAACAGTTTCCTTTCAAATGGTCCTTAACCTTTTGTAAAAGTGAAATTTTATTTTTGTTTGACATTACTTTCAATATGTATTTCCAATATAAAAATCTATTGTGATAATTAATTGAAAGGTATCTACATAAAATTTTGTTATATCCGGACCAAATTCAATTTTTTTTGTCATGAAATGCTAGACGTAAAATCTCATAAATGAGTAATGGTAAATCCAAAACCTTTACTTGCTCCGCTACATAATGTGCGCCGTAAAAAATCAAAATGGTAAATTTGATTTTAAAAGTTAAAAAAATTCATGAATAGTTGTGAAAACACGGGCAGCTGGAAATTAATACTTAAATTATATTTTTAAAAATATTTTTCTAGCATTTATTAGGTTTAAAAGTGATTAAAATAAAATATGAAGCAAAATTAGAATGTTAAAGGTGTAGCTTTAGAAAAGTCAACACTCTTAAGATCAAACCATGGGCGGTCCTTAATAAAATACAATACGTCACCTCGTCAACCTATAATAACATTAAAAATAACGTGCTTAGGATGAAATGAAATTAAGGAAATGACTTGGTGATAATGTTCCATAAGGCTCAAAAGAAGATCTCACATTTTGAAAAAGATTGTTGGGATCTTTGCAGGCTTTATGTAAAAAAATAATTACATCTTAAGAACACGTGAAAATAAATTTAGTATAATTGTCCACCGAATTTTATATTTAGTATCACATTGGCCATTTTTGTTTCATCGTGACTACCCAACTTTATACTTAGTGTCACATTGACTACCAAATTTGATTATCTTAAATAAAGTTATCGGGTGGTATGATTGAAACTAGGTATGAAATTGAGTGATCATGGTGAAACAAAATTAATATAACCTTTTCGACTTAATTCACAATTTTGCTTTCTTCGATGCAAAATCAACATAGTGAAAATGGTAGAGATAATATATTTATTTATTAATATTTTATTTAAGTAATACGTGGAAATTTTATTTCAAAAGCAAAATCCATAAAAAGTTGTGAAAGCATGAATATTAGGGAATTAATAAAAGGCAAAAAAGAAGAAATGTCTATTTTCATATATTTAAAATTTATTTTTCTTCAAAAAGCAACAAAGCCCCAGCTGCCCTTTCAAATGGTCCTAAACCTGTTGTAAAAGTGCCTATTTTATTTTTGTTTGACATTACTTTCAATATGTATTTCCAATATAAAAAATTATCGTGTTAATTAATTGAAAGGTTAAAAATAAAAGTAATTATTTTTTTTGTTTTATCTACATCAAATTTTGTTATATATTGACCAAATTCAAATTTTTTTTTTTTTTTATATGAATGCCAGATGTAAAATCTTCATAAATGAGTAATGGTAAATCCAAAAACTTCGCTTGCTCGGGTACATAATGTGCGCTGCCAAAATGTTTGAATTGTCTATTTGATGTGAATTAAAATCAGATTTTTAGTAGATTTTGATAGAAGTTGATGAAACGTGTGGTTAAAAAATTGTGGAATCTATTTTTGACGGACCTCGGAGGTCAACAAAATACAGATCAACGTGTACGATAAGCCCGTGCTAATGTGATTTCGGGAATGCAAGGTCAGCTCGATTATGTAGTTAATCGAGGCTTAAGGGAGCATAATGATTATAAATCTCTTACACATTGTACAAATTAATTAACTATCTACAGAATTACGACTGATGGCGGATCTTACATTAACGCTCACTATTCACACCAATGAGATGCTTTAGGTTCCTTCCCTAAATAATTCATTAATTATTGGGGACCATATTTGAGATTAACTCATAATAACTTGATAGATCGAGCTCGCTAACCAATCCAAACATGACAGTAAGCGTACTTTCTCAGTTCGGCACTGTGACTCACAAGATGGGTAAAAGACAAGTGCATGCTTTATAAAGAGAATAATAGCACATGCCAAGAGGGAGGACAACACAAGATTTCATATTACAACTCTTTCGAACACTTTATCATATTTCAATTATCTCTTTAAAAAGAGAATGAAATCATGATATCAACAATGTTATGATCCTTCATTATCAATGAAATATTTATTTTTTTTCCATTAAGCAACAAAGCCCCAGCTCCCTTTCAAATGGTCCTAAACCTGTTGTAAAAGTGACTATTTTATTTTTGTTTGACATTACTTTTAATATGTATTTCCAATATAAAAATTTATCGTGTTTTAATTAACTTTCCAATTTTTATTTAGTGATATTTTTTTTTTTGTTTTATCTACATCAAATTTTGTTATCTACTGACCAAATTCATTTTTTTTTAAATATTCATAAATGAGTAATGGTAAATCCAAAACCTTCGCTTGCTCCGATACATAATGTGCGCTGTCAAAATGTTTGAATTGTCTATTTGATGGGGATTAAAATCAGATTTTTAGTAAATTTTGATAGAAATTGATGAAATATGTTGTTAAAAAGTTGTGAAAGTCATAAAATATGTGGTTGAAATAAATTATTGTCTTTGACTTAGATTAAAATCTAAATTTTAATCAGTACCAAACATGGGTTAATATTCACTTATTTGTATTGTATATTTCGAGTAAATGTAAATTTGATTTTAAACGTTAAATAAAAAATTAATGAATAGTTATGAAAATATGAACAGTTGAAAATTAGAGCAATGCTCGGTGTACAGGAAAATTCTGCCAAGCTTCTTACAGGGGTACTTGTCATTTTTAATTTTTTACATTGGTTGTTGACAAAAAACAAAAAGAAAAATGACCATACATATGTGAGTTTTTCCCCTTACTCTGGAAATTAATAAACTTTTATTTTATTATATTTCTAGAAATAAATTTCTGGCATTTATTAGGATAAAAGTGATAAAATAATATTAATCAAAATTAGAATGTAGAGAGGTGTAGATTTTGAAAAGTCAACACTCTTTAGATCAAACCATGCAAGGTCCTTAATTATGCTTAACATGGATTATAAAATTAATTAGAGATTATTTCTCAATCCACCAGTTGATAATTTGGATATTATAATTATTTATTTTTTATTATTTGCAATCCATAAGGAACACTTGATTAAATATTTAATTCTTATTTAATAAAATACAATACAACTTGTTAATCATGTCACCGTGTCAACCTATACATTAAAATGACGTGCTTTGGATAAAATGAAAGAAAATGACTTAGTGATGTTCCTTAATGCTCAAAAAAAGATTTCACGATCTTTGCCAGCTTTATGTAAAAAGACGATAACATCTTAAGAACTCGTGAAAATAAATTTAGTATCGTTCAAGATAGAAGTCAATCCATCACCGAGAATATAATTGGTGCAAATAGAAAATATTCGGCCATTTGTATTTCAGTATACTATACACAAAATGCTCGAAAGTTTGAAAATATAAGGGACTGTTCTCTTTGTAAATATTTGATTTTAATAATGTGTACTTACAATAAAAAATTGTGAAAAAATTGTGTGTCCGTGATAGAAAAATAATTTAAAAAATGTTTGAGAAATCTTAGGATATTGAGGCAACTTTAATTTTTAAAAATATTTAATAAATCATAATATTTAGCCCATGTTTGGTTTGGATAAAAATTAAAATTTTAACAAAATATAATGAAAAATTGATAAGGTACAATGAAAAATAATATCATACGTCGGAACACATTGATGAAGTCAAGCATTCTTTATCATGGAGTCAGAAATTAAGTAATAAATATTTTTTCGAAAATAGAGATTTTGTTTTAAATTATTATTTTTTAATTGTTTGACATGAAACTTAACAAGTAAATGAATACCAATTTACTCCAAATAATAATTCCAACCATAAGAACAAAATCAACTTAAATATAAATAGACAAATGGAAAATTTTCAATATAGATAGAAAACGTGATAGAAAATATACATCTGTTGAATTCTGCCATCTTTTTTGCTTGTCTTGGAACATGAACGATCATTATCTACAATCCACAATTCACAGTTGTGTAACTGTCCAGTCTCCAATAAAAACCCACATAGGAAACAAGAATGAGAGAATTATGGGTTCTTCTCTTCGTGTTTCGGTTTTCCATTTTCCGTTTTGAAATCATTTTTAATTTTATATTTTGAGTGTCCATTTTGAAATTATTGAAAATATGTTCTTTTTGACATTTTGAAAAATTATTTGAAAATACCCAAAACGTGTTTTGAAAATTTAGGTTTGATTATAACTGAAAATACTTAAAACGAAAAATTTGTTGTTTTGAATTTTTATTTATTTTTTTTTTGTAAATTTTTAACTTGTTTTCAAAAACGCGTTTTCGAAAATAGGATAGAGAACGCGTTTTCACTGTTTTGAAAAATCGAAAACAGAAAACGACTTGAAAACGGTAAAGAAAACATGCCCTAACTTTCTTTAGTTCTTTTCTTTTCTTTTTATTTTTTTATTTATAATTGAAAGTCACGTCATTAGTTNCTCTCTCTCTCTCTCTCTCTCTCTCTCTCTCTCTCTCTCTTCTTCCCCTCCTCACGACACCTCACAAGGCTGCCGCGTCGAAGATTGGCTTTTTCTGCTGTTGGGTGTGGCAGCATTGGTTGGATGCGGTGGCGGTTGGTTGTAGCAGTGGCTGTTGGTTGTGGTTGTGGTTGTGGTTGTGGTTGTGACTATTGGTTGTGGCGGTGGTTGTTGCTATGGTGTAGCGATGGCCGTAGATTTGAAAATTGGAGCAGTTTCTGAATCAGTTGGTGCAATTGACATGTAACTCATGGTCCTATGTGGCTGCCGAAGACTCGATTGGGGTCAATTTGATGATTCAATGTTGTGGGGGTGAGAAATTGAAGCAGACTGTGGTGGGTGATGATGGTGGTGGTGGTGGTGGTGGTGGTGGTTCCGGCGATGGTGGTGTTGGTTGGGGTGATGTTGGGACGACGACAACAGTTGGTGGTGTTTTACAGGCAATGGTGGTGGTTGGGGTGATAGTAACTGAAACTAACGAAAACGCGTTTTGAAAATTTTGGTCAAGTTATAACTGCAAACACTCGTTTTGAGTTTTCTTTATAAATTTTAAACTTGTTTTCGAAAATAGGAAAGAGAACGCGTTTTCACTCTTTTGGAATATCGATAAACATATTACTTTATTCTATCATATAGGCAGGTTTAAATCCCTCGTGCACTCATTCTACGAGGGACAAATATTTGTCTTAAGGAAAACGTCAACACATGACTTGAAACCCAAAACAGGTTACATCTTGGGTTCGGTTCGAGTCATTGCAAGGTATTCGCTGCCAACATTAAGCTCATAAGCCTTTCAGTTGATTAATAGTTGATACATGAAATTAACAAACTTCAAGGATGAGTTCATCTAGAAGTAAATTTGATTGTTTCTTTTTTCCTTTTTAGAGGAAAATTATATGACATGTCTATTTATGCATCCATATGATACATCTGAGGCTCTTCCCTTGTTGTAGCAGCTCAAATGCTTTGTTAATATCCTCCAATTTGACTTCGTGAGATATAAACTCGTCCAATTGAAGCTTCTGAAGAGCAGAAACCAAATGAAAGCAAGAGATGAGCCAAGAATATGCTACCAATTAGCAATACAACTTGCTCGAAATTAATCTACCTTCTGTAAATATCTATCAGCAAGGATTGGAAGGGCAGATTTCGGTTTAAATCCTCCAAAAGTGCACCCTATTATACTTCTCCCCGTTAGGATATCGTACGAGTTAATGCTTAATGGTGTTCCATGCATCTCCAGCCCAACCAGTATGGTCTTTCCACAACTCTACATTAAGTACATACCCATATTAAGCTCACTCAAACATGCTCGTACGGTTAACTTAAAGATAATAGCATAGAACGAGAGAGTGAGAAACTGAGAGAGAGAGACGAGATTAGACCAGACGAGAACTATTAAAGGCATCTTGCATAACTGAGGCTAATCCTACACACTCAAAGCAATAGTCAGAACCACCATCTGTCATTTCCTTTATGATCTGCACAGATATTTTGTTCATCAGAAATTTTTAAACTACACAAGGATGATAGAATAGAAGATGATGAACCTGGCTGACAGACTTCTCTCCACTGGTGCTAGGATTAATAAAATCTGTTATTCCAAATTTTTTCCCTGGCATGAATGATCAATCAACAATTAATATTCTTATTCAGAATTCTTCTTCCTTGTGCATAAATTGTAATGTTAGATACCCACACCTATTTCAAATTTGGCTGGATTAAGGTCAACCCCTATAATTTTTGAAGCTCCCTGCAATCTTGCTCCTTCTGCAACCTTCAAATCGAGTTGGGGCCGAGTATAGCTCTTTTAGTTCATATACATCAAATATCTAAACTGATCGACGATGATAAGAATATAAATCAAGTTTAAATGAAATAACTACCGCAAGTCCTACAGCTCCGAGTCCAAAAATTGCTACGGTAGAACCCTCTTCGACCTGTGCAATCTTCTCTGCAGCACCAAGACCTGTAAAAACGAACATGTTAACGCATGTCTTTTATTTGAAAAACAATTTGCATATACGAGGATTGAAGGACGCACCGGTAGTTACCCCACAACTTAACAGGCAGGCTTTGTCAATGGGAAAGTTGGGGTAGATCTTAACGACGTTTGAGATATCTACGACAGTGTATTCAGAAAAACTAGAGACACTAAGAAAATGATATATTGGTTGTCCATTTGAGTCCATAAATCTGGTGGTTCCATCCCTTGGCATTCCACTGGATAACTGAAGAGGGAACTTTGTACAAGCATTACTCTTTTGTGATTTGCAATCTCTGCATTCCCCACAGTTGCTTTGGAATACTGGTATCACTATGTCTCCAGTTTTTACTTCCTCCACCTCTTCCCCCACACTCTCCACAATACTAATTAATACATTAATTGTTACACCAAATAATTAATGAATCTTAATGTTATAAAAACTAGATAGAATAAAAAAAAATTTAGTAATTACCCAGCTGCTTCATGGCCAAATATCCTTGGAAACACTGCTTCTGGTCCCTGAGAATTAGATTTTTGAAGAAGAATCATCAGACTGTACGTAAAAGTGAGACAGAACTTAAGAAATTTAATGTTCGGCACTAGGACCACAACGACGGACTTCACTAAACAAAAGGAGAGAATACAAAAGAGTACGAGGTACCCCTAAATCCCTCACAACTCACATAGGGGAATATACGAAAACGGTACAAAGCACTCAAATAGAAATCCATAAAAAACTATTTATACTATATGGTATTACATAAGTATCGGCTCAAATAGACCTCAATTATCGCACGGATTAAGCGTGATTCAAAACACAAAGGGGCTCCTATAAATGTTGAGAATTAGAGACTTTAATTCTATGCTACTAAGATAAATAAAATCGCCTAAATGTTGAGAATTATAGACACATAAGATTTATAAAAGATTGTCTAATGTGAAACTAAGTCCTCATTCGCTTCTGCAGTAATTCATTATGATGAAAGAAGTTCAAAAGAGAAAAATTGCACACCCTATCTTTTCTAACCTATCTCTTTTTGATGATATACAAAACCTAATAACGACTCTCTATTTAACAAATTTGAGCAAAACCAAAGTTACAAGTGTGAACTTTTTAAACTATTCTTAATGAAATTTTGGTCGGAGGGCGGACCTTCAAGATGGGGGGTTTCTTGCCGCCCTTCCAACCCACAGTGGCCTCATCATGGAAATCGATCCTTACGAATTCCTCAAAGCGATAATAATTATGCTCCACAACTTAACAATATATACGACAATAAAGACTTCTGATGTGGGGCTAAAGAAACAAATTTCTACTCTACATAAAACAAACATATCCAATTGTACTTCTTGATCATAAAATTTTACAAGTTCAATTTCTATGAGACATGGTCTTAAATCAAGAAATCCCAACATAACTATCAGCACTAATCAAGTTAAAATATGTTTAAGAGTACTTACAGCACTTCGTTTCCACAAGGTAACATCAGAATGGCAAAGGGATGTGCAGATAATCTTAATCCTAACCTCCCCAGCCTTTGGTGGCAACACCTCTATCTCTTCAATAACCAGTGCCTCTCCTGCTTTTCGAGCTACTGCAGCTGCATCATGAACAAGAACAACATCAACATTTGGTCATGTGACTCATGTTAAAATCAACTGATATGAACATACTTTTAATGCAAATTAATTAATAAACCTCTGCATCTTATGGGTTTTCCAGCACTATCAGATGAACACTTGGCCTCCATCACAAACGCCTACAGATTGAGACTGTCAACAATGAGAATTACAAACCCACCTTTAAAATTACATGAACCGAGGTAAGACAAAATGCTAATATATTTATTAGTCAACATCTGAGGCCGGTTGGTCACCTTTCACCTTACTTGTTTATATCTTTTTGTGCAGGAGTTAAAATGTATATTTCACACTATTTTAAAAATTGGCCAACTCAAAATAGATTAAACGGTCACGAATAAAGAAGGTTCATTGGGTTCTTGTTGAACCGGCTGGTTCACTAGTTCTCGAAAGATGGTTTTTAAAAATGCGGGTTTTAAAGGTTAATCGATCCTTACATGGAACTGATTCCAAATTTTGGTAACGTATTTTTTAGATGAACCATTCATAGCATAAAACTCAAATGAGAGGATGGACTTTGAATGATTCTATGCAACGTAAAACAAGTATATAAATAGAAAAATTGTCATACTCGGATAGTTCTTGTTTTGGCCCCTATTATTTTCAATCTCATTTTCATTTTTTGTGGCCCCACGTATTAAATTATTGTTTAAGTCTGATAATCACAGTCCCAATATTTGACTATTGTAAAGAGCATTCCACAACTAATTTCCATCCATTTACATTTATGCCGTTCGCGTTACGATGGTAAAATTAACGTGAACTGAAGACAATAGACTTAGAAAAGAAAGGGTAAATGTGTTCAACCATGGTCAATGGTCCAATGAAGGGAAATTAAATTCTGACAAAATAGGTTGAGATTTTGCATTTTTTTATTGATTTGTCACCGTAGATTAATGAAAACGGGGCTGAATTATTCAAAGTTTGGCGGATAGGTTGAACCAAAACTTTTCTCTAAACAATGACAAACCATAAAATGGCAACATGTTTGACTATGCTTCAAATACTTTTTGCTTCCCAACATATTTAGGTGAAAATATTAAATTTATATTAAAATAAAAAGTTACTAGTAATGTAAATAACTCTTATTTTATTATCAAGGCATATTTTGTCCGTTAATTTGTCCACCTGTGTTACAGTTGTTTCCTCCGAACCCTTGAAATCAAAATCCCTAAATTGTACAGTCAAAATCGCCCAAAATTGAAATCGAAGAAGCAAATGTGGTACAACAAATTCGAACTTCATAATGGTACCGTTGAGACCCAGAAGAATGTATTGGAGAGCTGTGTTGCAGCATAACCAAAGCATGGTGAAAAATGGCAAGCAATATCAAATGCTGTAGAGAATTCTCGCCAGCCAACAAAAGTCATCTTCAAGAAAGTGGTAGTTGCACTTGCAAAGGAAGAGAACGCCGCTGAGAACAAGAACTAGTTTAATGTAATTTCAATTTTATCACTTTCCTGGTTTTAATCAACACCACTATCGATCTTCATTCTTGCCACGGTCAAGTCTGTATTGACATTTTAATCAACAACTTCCGAAGTTTCAAATTTCTTTTGCTATGGTCGTGGTGACTCTTGATCGGAGCGTTTTCTATCTAACAATTTAAAGTTTATAACTATATATCCATACAATTTTTTAAATTCGAGTACTGAATTATATTTGTTTGATAGACTGGAATGGCTAATTCCCCACATCGACTATCATGACAAGGGCAATGACCCTAAATTTTGAATTTTGCAGGGAAGAGCAACAGGGAAAACGTATGGAAGTCAATTTGTCAGCAAACTAGACATTGCAGATGCAGAGCAACTTCAATGGGGTACCGTACCTCCACAGCTACTTTTTGCTACAGCAGCATCATCAAGATTCGCTAACTCAACTGTCTCTAGATTAAGGTTTATCTTTGCGCAATTGGGAATTTCAATTTTGGGCGATTTTTTGTTTACAGTTTGGGGATTTTGATTTTAAGAGTTCAAGAAAGCAAGCGTGCTCGAAACAGGTGGACAAATTAATGGACAAAATATGCCAAATCAGCTTTCCGTTGTATATGTGGCCATTTCCATTAATCGTGGGTAAAGGATTTGAAATGAGTGATGGATGGGTAATCGTTTGGAAAGATGAGTGAGCAACGAGCAAACCTTTTTAGTTGGATGAGCAAGTGGTAAACTAAGGTAAATGTTGCTGAGCAATGATTTAATTCTCTTTATCTGGTAAGATGCGACAGCTCCATTAAATAGTATTACGCGCCTCAAATCAGTGTCTCGGTTACAAAATATCCATACATCCACAAAAGAAAAATATGTGGAGTGATCTAATTTTAACAAGCAAGTATAATTCTAGTTACGATTTTAATGTTTCTGATCATAGAAAACATCCCCTCAAAGCTCTTCACCATGCTCCGTCTCTTCACCCGTCGAGCCAGTCTACAAGCCAAGTGCCACTTCGTTCGTGGCTGCACTTCTTCGAAGCCGAATCCAAAGCCGAAAAGGCAATCCATCTCGATACAAAGGACTTGTCTACTCACAGTCTCACATTCTTAAGGTCTGGCTTTAGAGCTCCCGGGATTCAAGACTTGTGCTATTGACTCGCTCGATGCTGCGCTCTATCCTAAGGATGCTTTGTACAAGAGAGCTAAGGCTGCTAAGTTGAAGCTTTTGATGAGTTAACACGGACGAGTGGATTTGGTTGTTGAGGACCTATTTGAATCGGCGAGGCTTAGAAATGTTAATAGGATTAAGAGAAAATTACCTCAATCTCTACAATCTAGGTTTCAACAATAAGGTATTAACAAAAATTAAGTGTAGTCCACCCATCCCATTCCCTTAAAAAAAAAAGGCTGAAATAAACCATAGCTTCCTAAAAAAAAAAAAAAAAAAAAAAAAACCTCTTTTGATGTAACATCCTTAATTAAGCATTTGGAATAATCGAATTTAATGTTTTAACATTTATCACATAATTGACTAATACTTATCAAATTATGTTTGAGGTTATCGACT
>CAIGRR010357269.1:0-11098 GCA_903798365.1 Fraxinus sp. 1973-6204 | reverse complement strand
TAAATCGAATTCGCCGTCTCACCGGGGTGCAAGAGATTTTGATCGATGTTCGATTCCCGAGATACAATCGGTTGTCGGTTCACGCTGCACAACGTTAGCCACCTATGAACTAGTTGTGTTTATCTCTCAAAGAACTTTAGCAAAGGAAGAAAAAGAATAAAAATCGAAAGAAGAAGTTTGATGTTGGAATGATACCTTGTATTTCTCTTGTGTTTTCAACCAACTGAGAGCTCTTCTATTTATACCCATAGATGAGGAGAGTGGTCATTAATTGACATTGAAGACTGATAATTGACGTTGAAGACTGATTTTTCATAAATTCTAAAACTGAAGTGGAAGATTGAAACGTTGAAACTAATTTTCATACAAACGGATGGATGAAATTGATTTTCATTCAAACGGATGAACGGATGAAACTGATCTGATTTTCATTTTCATTCAATAGTTCCAACACTATATAGCCTCCACTTTCAACATGTGTACCACCTCCCTATTATATTGGGCGGGCCCCAGCCATAGGTATTACGAGACAGGGCTTAGGTAGCTCATGTTCGTTGAAGCCAAAACTAGCTGCCTCTATGCACCTCCTTGAAATCAAGGATCTCGAGTTATGTATCATTGAATTCACCAAATTTATAGGCATTACACGATTGACTTTTGAATTGGGAATTTGGAAAATTGAGAAAATATAGCAAGTTTGGTTCAATAGAATCAGTAAAAACCTAGAAGGAGGGAAAACTATCTTGGTCATTAATATATCTAAATGGTTGTTTCGACAAAGAAATATTTAAGTTTAATTCGTATGAACGTGATTAAACTCTAGAAAATGAAAAGAAAAAAAGTAAGAAAAAGAAAAGAAAGTAAAGAATGAAATCCGAGGCAAGTGAAAATACTTTCTACTTAAAACAATATTGCCCCCACAATGATGCTAACGGTCTCTGACACTTGTCTCCCAAGATACAACGGATACAACTTGTGGTAGAAGCACTTCAAATCACAACAACAATGAATTTTAAACAAAAATTTCCCTCTACAAGAAAATGGTTTTGGAATGACTTTTGAAAAGTATTTTGCAAGAGTTTTTTATATAACTCTCAATGCAAAATGATATGAAATGCATAATGGCTGTCCAAAGTGTCCTATTTATAGAAAATGAGGGATTGTGAGTGAAGTGTTATGCCCAAAACTCAGTAACCTTCACAAATGGAAGCATTCATTACTGTTGCTAGCTTGTTGTTGGCATCTCGCTCGAGCGATAATGACACATATTCATCAAAACCTCTTTCGCTCGCCTGTCGCTAGACTGTTGTCTCATCATTTGAGCTTGCTAGAGTGACAGGCGAGCTATGGGGTTGGCCATTTATCTTGACCAATATTTCCTCTTTTCATTCCAATTTTAGACCGTAATATCTCATTCATTCGTAATTGGTTTTGAGATTCCAAATATACCACGATGATTTACTCAACGAGTATAACAAGTTAGTCTATTTATATTCAGAATTTGATTATCGGATCAAGTTTGAATATTTGGTCAAAGTGACACGAAAGTCACTTTCCATACTTAACTAAATTTTACTCTGAATCAAATCCCAACAATCCTCCACATGAATGGAAATTCGAATATACTCATGCTATGCAGAAATATGATGTATTGTATTGAGAGCAGAAAAAATATTGTATCAGGTAAGGCATCTTCCAGTCTTGAACCTTCGTTAGTGAAATACTATCGAATTTACTTGGCTAATTGGTGAACGTGATGTCTTGAACCATTCAGTTGTTTGTGTAAACCAAGGCAATAATACTTACATAGATGTATTTCCTAAATCATTCATGATTCTCATGACTTAGTTTATTTTTTTTCCTTGAATCACTTTTGGGTTTCACAAGTGATTAGGAAATTTCAGCCTTTGAACAATTTTCATTTAGGCTACCGCACCTCACAATTACATAGGTGACCTCCTCTTAAGAGTATTCTGCCTTACTCTACTTGACTTAATCAGGATATATAAATCTTTAAAATGATATCTTAACCTTAACGTTATGCAGAAAGCACTTTAATTATCATAGGAATGAGTTAAGAAATAATTTCCTAAGTGTTTCATTGAATATTCATAACTTAGTTGTCCCTTTGAATAAACATTTTCCCAAGTGCTTCATTGAATCTTCATAACTTGAACTAAGATCTTGGGATCTCCAGTCAACAAAATAGGGTTACCATTACAAAGATTCTTACGTAATAGGCTTTAATCTCATTCATTTCGATAGGCAACATACTTGATCTCTCGATAAATCTTTCGTAAGTGGATCTGCTATGTTTTCCTTTGACTTCACATAATCTATGGAGATTATACCATTAAAGATCAGTTGTTTAATAGTATTGTGTCTGCGACGTATATGTCTAAACTTAGCATTATATATGATGCTTTTAGCTCTTCCAATAGCCGATTAACTATCACAATGTTTACTAATTGCAGGTCTCGGCTTAGGCCAACATGGAATATCTTCCAAGAAGTTATTAAGCCATTATGCTTCTCCTCTAGCTTTGTCAAAAGATATAAACTCTGATTCCATCTTTCATCGAGCTATCCAGGTTTGTTTCGTCAACGTCCATGATATAGCAACTCCACCATGGTAAATACATAACCACTAGTAGATTTAGAATCTTTTATATCGAACATCCAATTCGCATTACAATATCCTTCTAATATCGCGGGATATTTCATGAAGTGTAATCTATAGGTTTTATATACTTTAAGTACCTAAGGACCCTTGTTATATCCTTCTAATGATCATGGCTTGAATTACTTATGAATCTATTAAGTTTATTCACAGCAAATGCTATGTCCAGTCGAGTGCAGTTTGTAATATATTAGACTACATATAACCTGTGAATACTTTAGTTGTGACATACATTCACCCGTATTTTTTATCAAGTGTAAACTTGTGTCAATAGGGTTTTTGCAGGACTTTCCTCAAGTACATCATACCTTTTAATTATACTCTCATTGTAGTGAGATTGGGAAAGTATACTTTTTTTTTCTGATATTCCAGATATCTTAATCCCTAATATTATAGGGCTTTTGCATGACTTTCCTTAAGTACATCATACCTTTTAAGTATACTCTTGGTGTTTAGCATTATTTCGTAACTATTGACCATTATCAACATATCGTCTACATATAGACATACAATCATGTAGGCTTTTAGTGTATGTTTAATGTATACACACTTGTCACACTCATTTATCTTAAACCCATTAGACTACATTATTTTGTCAAAAATTTGATGCCATTGTTTAGAAGTTTGTTTCAACCCATACAAAGACTTACTACGTCTTTGTTCTTCCTAATTTGAAGTGCCATTGGTAGTATCATAAGTTCTTATATTCGAACTTGCATTTTTCTTATTTTTAGATGGAAAAATATTCTTGAAGAATGATACATTTCTCGATTCAATTATTATTCATTCACGTGCATCATGAATTTTAGATTTATGTACAAAAAAATGATATGCACTAATATTATTGTTGTACCCAACAAATATGCAATCAATTGTCTTATGACTGATTTTCACTTGTTTAGGCTTACGTATTTCAACCTTAGGTAAATACCCCTACACTTTCAAGTATTGGTAAGAAGGATGATGACATTTCTATAGTTCATATGGAGTTTCTTCCATTTTCTTAAAGGGTATCTTGTTAAAAATGCTATTTGCCAATAGCATAGCTTTTTCCCACAAATTCTGAGGTAGGTCCGAGATTATCAACATTGAGTTCGTCATCGCTTTAAGAGTTCAATTTTTGCGTTCAACAACACCATTTGATTGGGATGAGTAAGGTGCCGTTGTTTGATGAATGATTCCATACTCGGAACGGTGTCCCGTATTCACCATCTCTATCACTACGATTACTTTTATTCGTTTATCAAATTGATTTTCAACTTCAATCTTATAATGTTTAAAGTCATCTATGGCTTTGTCTTTAATTCGTAGTAGAAAGACATAACAATACTTTGTATAATCACCAATGAAACTTATAAAGTATTTCTTACCACATTTAGTTTGAATAAATTTCAAGTTGCATATATTGCTATATATTAATTCTAAAGGTGTTGTGTTCTTCTGAATTCAGTGAAAATGTGTTTTAGCAAACTTTGTTTCAACGTATATTTCACAATTATAATTATGATCAATTTTAAGCTTTGAAATTAAAATTTGATTCATAATTTTGCACACATATATTTGTAATTAATGTGTCCTAATCGAGTATACCATAAGACAACTTAAGCATATAAGTAGAATTCAAAGTTTTATTCATAATGCTTTGTTTCGATACAATTGTAAGAACGTTCATTTTGAACATTCCATCTCATTGTTATCATTTACCAACATACATCTCATTCTTTGTGAGTACAAATTTATCGGATACAGATACAAGTTTAAAGCCATTTTTGCTAAGTACAAACCTAGATACAAGATTCTTGTGAATGTCCGATACACGTAGAACATTGTTGAGGACGAACTCTGTTCCGGATATCATCTTCAAACTAACTTTCCATCATCCTTCAACTTTAGAACTTGCAGAATTCCCCATGAAGAGTTGTTCTCTATTTAATTCTTTGTAGTTAGAGAACATAGTCTTGTCTGCACAAATATGACGGCTATCACCAGTATCAACCCACCATTCCCTTAAATTTCCAGCATTATTACATCAAAAAACAACCACTGAATGATTTATCTCATGTATCCCTTTAGAAAGTAAGTCTCTTTCAATCATATTTACTTGTACGTGCTTCTTAAGCTTTCGACATTCATTAGAGGGATGTCTGTCTTTTCCACAATTTTAACAGTTGTCGTTAGACTTCTTGTCATTTTTGGAGTTTTCTCTTTTTGGTACAATATTGAAGATCTTACGTTTCTTGTCGACAACCTTCGAACCAGCTTCAACAAAATTTGTTCCAAGTTGAAGTATAGATTTCCTTTCGGTATTTCTATTGTCTTCCTCGATCTTCAAACGGATTATCAATTTCTCTAAGTTTATCTCCTTGTATGTGTACTTGAGATAGTTCTTGAAATCTCTCTACTTATGAGGGAGTTTCTCAATTATGGCTGCAACTTGGAAGGACTCGCTCAATTCCATCTTTTCAGCATGTATGCCATAAAGTAGAAATTGAAGTTCTTGTACTTGACTTATCACGATTTTGAAGTCTACCATTCTGTAGTCCAAAAACTTGCCGACAATGAACTTTTTTGTTTCCGCATCCTCGATCTTGTACTTCTATTCCAACGAATCTCATAAATCTTTGGCCGAGTCCATCGAACTAAAAACTCCATAAAGCGTATTGTCCAATCCATTTAGGAAGTAATTTTTGCAAAGGATATCCGTATGCTTCCATGCATCCAATACAATAATCGACTCATGATTATTTTCTCCTTCATGTATAGCATGAGCGCTTTTTTTAGGAACTTTTTCAAATTCAAAATAGTAAGAAAAATAACATCTTTTGTTATCTTTTAAAATCCACACCTACATACTTTTTTGAGTTTTTTCCATCTGGGATGTGAGAGTTTGATATAGGTATGGTCAAAGACGAAACCACATGGTTTGTACCATTTGTTGTTTGACTCGAAATAGTCTCAACAGTATTCATTTATATTATAAACAGAAGTTCAAAGTACAAAATAATGAAAGAAATGAATAGCACACAAAGACTTATTCCGAAGATAAAAAAAAATGATGTCCAACAACAACCATAAACAAACGAGTATTGTCTTAAAATTGTTGGTCATTAGTATATCTAAATGATTGTTTGGACAAAGAAAATATTTAAGTTTAATTCGTAGAAGTGTAATTAAATTCTAGAAAATAGAAAGAAGGAAGGTAAGAAAAAGAAAAGAAAGTGAAGAATGAAATTCGAGGCAGCTAAAAACACTTTCTACTTAAGATAATATTGACGCGCAATGTTGTTAACGATCTATGTCACTTGTCTCCTAAGATACAACGAATACAACTTGTGGTGAAACACTTCAAACCATTAGCAACAACGAACTTTGAACGAAAATTTCCCTTTACAAGAAAATGGTTTTGGAATGACTTTTGGAGAGTATTTTGCAAGAGTTTTTGATGTAATACTCAATATAAAATGATATGGAATGCATAATGGACGTCTAAAGGGTTCCATTTATAGAAAATGAGGGGTTGTAAGTGAAGTATTATGCCTCAAACTCAGTAACTTTCATGAAGGAAAGTATCCATTGTTGTCTCCGGCCTCTTGCTCGAGCAATAGTGACACATATTCATCAAAATCTCTTTCGTTCACCTATAGCTAGACTATCGCTCGAGCGAGAGTGTCATCTCTAGGCAAGCTATGGAGTTAGCTATTTATCCCTACTAGTGTTTCCTCTTTTCTATCCAACTTTGGACCACAATTTCTCATTCATTTGGATTGGTTTTGAGATTCTAAATATACCACGATGATCTACTCACTAGTAAAACAAGTTAATCTATTTATATTTATAATTCGACTATTAGATCAAATCCGAATATTTGGTCGAAATTGACATGAAGTTACTTTGCCACACTTAACTAAATTTTATTCTCTAAACCAAATTCCAACAAACTACAAATGACAATTAGAATAAAATAGCCTATGATGCAACTGAATTACCTCGTAGAGTCAATGTTTCACGATCCCCTTTTACAGATTAGCCAAGTTGTCGAGATCACGCCAGAGAAGAGTCACATCTAGCCACCAAGATCGGAGGCAGTAAAAAAATCTATTGAAAAAAATCAATCAAGGCCCCATTTGAGAAATATACAATATCTTTGAAAAACCTTATGTTGGTGGACAATCTAAGAATGCCTAAAGAACCTATAATATAGAGTCTCATAATCCACCAATGATCAGCTACATTATCAACACTCGGGCTTTGGGTTGTAGATGGTAGACCTCATGAGCTATATAATGGATGATATGATAGGGCTCCACTACGTTCACCGTGAGGCCCTAGTGATCGAGCTATTATCGTATGTAATGTGCTCAAAAGAATATTATTGGACAATAGTGACTCCACAAACATCATCTTCTGGAGCACATCTACAACGGTTGAAAAGTTGAAATGACCAAAATTGAAAATATGAGAAATTTGAGGGAGAAAATTAATAAGACAAAAAGTCCTAGGACTTGTGTGAAAATCAATGTTGAAAATAGTGTAAAAAACCACGTGAAAAAATATATTGTTAGGCCTCAATTTGAGATCCAAAAAAGAATCATATTGGTGAATTTACTATTTATCGCGATTAAACGTGGTAAGCAAACCACGGTGAATCGCAATTGTTCCACGTTTTGACATTTGTTTTTTAATTGAGGCCCAAAAAGGAATCTTTTGGGTGAACATACTATTTATCACGATAGATTGCGGTCAATAGCGGCTGTTATGCATTTCACCATTTTTTTTCCATTTTGGACACGATTTCAAGGCACTTTTACCACTATCTAAAGATTTCTCTTAGGTTAAACTCAGGGGAGAATATTCCAAAACATAAAAATTAGAGAGGAAATGATACAAAAATCTAGGAAAAAAAATCAAGAAAACTAGGTATTTAAGATTTTCACAAGAAAAAGGCGGATTTGGTACTACATCTTACCTTTTCTCTTAGTTCATTTTAACTTGATGATGTATTGCAAATATTTCTTGAATTTCTCTTCTCCCGTGATGTGTAATGTTGGGACGAATGATTGTAACATATTTTTAAACCTTAATTTTAATTATATTTTTTATTTTTAATTGATGTTTGTGGATTTAATTTGCTTTTTTTCTTCATACTTTGAATTATTTGATCACTAATTCACTAACTTGTGAATAGTAATGAGCCAATCTACGTAATAAAAATCAAAATTTGGATAAAAACATAAAGATACACTTGTACTAATTTTGCAGTCATGAACTGAATTATTTGGTGATTGAATGCTCTTGATTAAGGCTTACGACGATCCACATAGAGTTATAGAGAATTGATTTAATTGAGTAGGATATTTTTGAACTTGAGAGAGGTACATCAATTGGCTTAGAAGAATTCGATTGGGTATACATAATCAATTGTTATCGAAATTGTGTGATTGAGATTAAGGAAATATCTATGATGAACTCGTGAATTCTAACACTAACCATCATATAAAAACACTAAAATTGTCTATTTGAGCACTTTTTAATCATTTCCAGATGTATGTAGTTTTGGGATGAAAATCAAAATCAATTTTAATTGTTTCAATTGAATTGAAGCTAGGTATATTTAAAACAATGGTTAAATAGTAGTTCTCGTGAAACTGATAATTCGGACTCTTAGGTTCATTGAGCACCTCAAAATTTTATTCTTCTCAAAGTCTTCTACAATAACAATACGTTAGCTTACCCAACTATAAAGAGTAATCAAATTCATGGGAACAACTTTTTTTGGCCTTCAATTTTACTGGGAAAAAGGTATGGCCTTGTCTACCAACTCGATGAAGTTTCTTTATGAGGTGGGACACTTGATAGATTTCAATAATGCTCTTCTTGTCTGAGGCCCTTAGTTCAAACTTGTAAAAGGACCCAACAAAACAAGAAATGATGCTTCAGACTAGAGATCTTCAAATGTACTTATTCACAACCACCTCCATATTTGAACTCACTCTCTAGCTATACGTGCCTCGCCAAATTAGAACCAAATCATTATCCTTACTTGCTGCTAATTACCCATCGCCCAAAACTAACTCTCCTTCGACCTTTGATAGAAGTGGGGAGGCCTACTACAAAAGAGACATGACCCCCTTAGGGACAAATGTAGTGCCACACATTATGCCCTCACCTTTCACCTTTGACCCCACTTTTTTAGGCTAGTTCTAAGTTTAAAAAATATTGATTAATATCACAATACTTAGGCTGAAGTAGTGACAAATTTTGAACGATCCTATCGTCTAATTCTCCTGAAAAGGAGGTGAAGATGAAGCCCCAGACACGCCTTTATAATAACCTTGCTGATGGTGATGAATCCTGCCCTAAGATAGCAGACCTATCCTATGCATAGGGCACTATAAACTCAATATCATATGAGACTTTGAACATTTCGCGAATTTTGAGAAATTTTTCCTCGTTAATGGTAGAGGCCACATTTGCAGCAACCACCACGTGTTGCCTTCGGAGGCTTTCCAATGAACCGACCTCTATAGCCTTGGACAATTAGTCCCTCATAATCATCTGATCCTTTATGGCCTCATAGCCATTTCTATCCCCGTCTTCATGTCCATGGCTCGTACATGCACTGCATCTACTATCTCGAAGTTGATAACAAGGGACCTAACCTTCTCGCCCACCAACTCCAGACTTTTATATCCATCATCCTACACCTTTCCATCGATACAGAAAGTAGATGTTGTTGACCCTAAAAATCGCACCAATGACGTGGTCGATAGATCCCAAGATCTCTCACATCCATGTAAGCTAAATCCTAACACACTTGGACAGGCCGTTGGTTAATCATACATACCCGAAGGTCGAGTCAGCTAAAGGAATAACTTTGGGCGTAGGGGAGCTTAGAACGTGAACCTCTAATCGATAAAAAAAAGGGGTCAGCTTAGGAGTAGAACACTAAAAAGTGTGTGTAGCAAGAATATAGGCTTGAGAGTCTAAACNTAATGGAGTTGGCCACGTGCACTTCGACGGTCAAATCAATTGAGATGACTAGTATATGAGTGTGGGAGGCTTTAAATGTGAGCCTCCAATGTAAAAGGGGAGTTTAAGGATAGATTTATACAGCGAAAGAGTTATAGCTTGAGAGTCTATACTTGCATTGCCTTTTGAATGACATTAAGTGCGAGCTTTAATAGTAGAAGATGATGATTAAGAGTTGTTAGATGAGATGGCATGTGGCCTCATCTACGCAGTTGGGACCCCTTGTCATAGCCATCAATCAATCATTCTCAGCCATTTTGTTATTAATGATGTGACGACTTGGCAGCCCTAGATCTGATATGTAAGACTAGACTTGATTTATTTGATTGAGTAGAAGTACATATCTAGTGATTTGTCACATCACCCACTTTATACAAGATCTAGTATAAAGATCTTCTCTAATACGCCTCAACCTATCTCATGTCATCAATTGGGATGCAGCTCTTCATGGGGGTTGGCCAATAGGGGTTCGGCTAAATTTTCATATAGGCAGAATGATGTGGAGTGCGGGGTTTAGATTCACTTGATGTGTAGTTCACTTGGCCATGCTTAGGACTTCGTTGGAAGAGGTGTAACAATAGTCCCCCAAGTTTAAGTATGATTATTTATATAATGCATGGACTTTCTAGTCTAAAAGAAGAAAAATTTGATAGTTGAAACTCGCGGAAAGGCAAAAGGATCGATGGCCGGGCTCTGGAAATAAAGGGTAAGACTATTCGGAAAGAGACAACCGTTAATAGGGCTGAATTGAACTTGGGCGAGGCCCTTTATATAAGGGAAAGCCCATTCGAGAAGAGGCCTTCGTTGATAAGGTTAATATGAACTTGGGCAAGGCCCTTTATATACTGAAGAGCCCATTCGGGAAGATACAGTCGTTGATAAGGCTGAATTGAACTTGGCGGGGTGTATATAGCCCTTTATATACAGGAGAGCCCATTTGGGAATAAATAGCCGTTGATAAGGCTATATTGTACTTGGGCGATGCTCTTTATATACGAGAGAGCCCATTAGGGAAGAGGCAGCTGTTGATAAGGCTGAATTGAACTTGGGTGAGGCCATTTATATACGAGAGAGCCCATTCGAGAAGAGGCAGCTGTTGATAAGGCTGAATTGAACTTGGGCGAGGCCCTTTATATAAGGGATAGCCCATTCGAGAAGAGGCAGTCGTTGATAAGGCTGAATTGAACTTGGGCGAGACCCTTTATATAAGGGAGAGCCCATTCGTGGAAGGTCTTCCTCTATGGTGTTTGATCTATCCATGGATTGGGTTAATCATCTAAGGCAACAAGTTATGGCCCTTTGTGAGTTACATCACACTTGTCCTTGATGAGGCTATTTTACCTCATTGCAAGGGCTTCCTCCATGGGTTTGATCCATCCATGGAAGGGGT